>JAVSCE010002877.1:0-38518 GCA_032199065.1 Smutsia gigantea
AAAAAAAAAAAAAAAAAAAAATTTACCCTGTGCCTTCTTCTAGAGAGCTCTAAGGTGGTTTACAAGGGAAGACTAATATTAAAAAAAAAAAAAGAAAAACAACAACTCTGGCTGAGCCAAACAATAGCATTTGAGCACAAAGCTTACTTCCAAGCTTACTTATTGCCAAGTGAAATAGGGAAACTGAAGATGTTCGTAACTCGCATTGTCAAGTGGAGGGAATTATAGTTTATTCAGGAGACAGTCTTGGCTGAAGCTCTGAGAGGAATTGACCATAGGGTCCTTCTATGAGAGATATCTGAGTCTATGTCAAGAGGGACATCACACAACAATGGTTTTGGCCATCTTTTGGTGGCAGAGCTAATATACTTTTTCTAGTGAATAGCTTTGAAATTATTGTTGTGAAAAGTAAGTAACTAGACTCCTGCAGAGTTTTTTGTTGTTTGTTTTTTTTACAGTGGCCTTTGAAAGCAAGCCAAGGACCAATATCAAATCTTGATTTCCCAGTTTCCTTCTCTATAAAAAGGGGTTATTAAAAGTACCTACCTCCTAGGGTGGTGGAGGAAACAAAAGGAGGTAATTTCTATAGAACCACTTATTGCTGTTGAATTAACTAGTGTTTTCCTTAGCTAAGGTACATACATATGAAGTTTTTCCTCCTGTCTTACGATTTGTCTTTTATTGTAAACCACCTCAAATCCCTTCTGGAAGTATATTTGGTGTAAGTGGCTGACACAAAGTAAGCAATAAATATTAGCTTCATATAGTATCAGTACTATTATTTTTACTACCACTACTAAATCTATCACAGCAGATATGTATCTGAGCCTGCTCTAGGGCTAGGTGTGGTTGTGAGGTGGTTATAAAGTCCTGTTATCCTTAAGTGGTAAAGCTTAGAGGATGATGAAGAGTAAATAGGTAATATTAAGACACCCATGGAATCATCTGGGTTCTCGTGTATTCCTTTTTATTGTTTGCCCATCATCTCCTGTCCTACATTGTTTGATTTGAGGAGCATTGCATAAGGGTCTCTTTCTCCAATAGACTAACATTTAGTTAATGCTCTAGGTCTTAAGACTTTCATGTTCAAAAATCTTGTTAAATTTCCTATACTTCTGAGATGTTAAATGGTCTAGCTATTAAAGCTAACTCCCAGAACCAGAGGCCTAGGGTTGGGGAGGAATGTGGAGAGCCAGGGAGAAGAGTAGGGACACCACGAGTAAACTCTACCTTCCTGAATAAACCCAGTCTGCCCCCTCTGCTCTTCCCCCTCTCCATACCTCCCATTTGGCCCCGACGACGTGCCGTCTGGTTGGAATCTTCATTTCAAATCCTTGTCCTTCCTCTCGGTAACCTCCTTGCTTCTCCTGCCTCTCCCACTGTCTCTTTTCTGCATGTCTTAAGACTTATGTCTTACTTCATGTCTTATCTTATGGTCCTCCATCCCTTCACCTTTCATCTCTTCCTTCGGACTTACCAAGCCCTCTCCTCTGTCCCCACTTTATTCTATCTTCCCTGCATTCTTTATCAGGTGTCTAGAGTCATTTGGGGGCAAAGCAACACATTAAAGTTGATGCTGCCTTATTCCTTATAGTCCATCATAGACCCAGAATCCTGTGCTAATATTCTCAGTTGAGCTAATGGATCCCACAAAAGAGCAATTTACTCCATTCTCAGTGGTGATATTAAGCCCATTATTTAATTTATTCCTACAGCTACTGCTTTCAGTGTGTTGCTAGAGGCATCTTGCACAGATGGAAAAAGAAGCCAAAAGATTAAGGAATTGAGCTGAGGTCAAACCAGAGGTAGTGAAGTGGTTTGAAATCAGACCCAAAGTCCTTAAATCCTTAAATATATTATTCTAACTACTGCACTTAACCCACAGCCTGCAATGCTCTGTACAAGATGAAAAAATCTAAAACCAAAAGAGAGTGAGTTTTTGTTTCCAGTTTCTGACGTCAAGAATTTTCAATAGTTACACATTTGCCAACAGACTTAATTCAAGGTCTCCAAAACATTGGGTAGCTGAAAAATAATGAGTCAGCTAAATAATTAATTTCAGTAACAGCAATGTCCCTAGGGTTTTCTTCGGTACCTAATCTGGTAACACTGCCTGAGTCTCATATGGGAAAACAGAAGTAGCCATCACTGTGGCAGCTCTGGTCAACAGGAACATTTCTGTGGATGATTCCCCTGCTGGACCTTAAGGTAACTGAGGACACCCCTCTCAAAGGAAATGTCTGCAGGTTTGTGATTCTTTCCTGTGACATGCTAAAGAACTTGTGGGTTTCTGGTTATTTGTTTAGTCACAGAATTATATGTTCAAAGAGGTGACAGAAGCCTTAACACTACCTAAATTAAGGTACCATCCAATTCAAATCTGAGTGCTCACAGAAACTCATTCTACTCCCCTAGGTAGGCCTAACCTGGGCTACAACAATTAATCTTAGCTCACTAGATTTTTTTCTTGACTCTGGGAAAGAGGAACAGTTGTACATGTGACTCTTAGGTTGAGAGATTAATATTACTTGGTTATTAACACAAATAGTCTCAATGCTGGGCACTTTCTTCATGTTATAGAACCAGAGCTCAAAGAAGTAAAATGAAGATTTGAACACACCAGTCTAATTCCAAAGTCATTATAATGACTTAGAAGACCCTGGCTACAAGTAGGGTTCAGAATACTCAGTTGGTAGGTAATAGCAACGATCATTCATTGGGCACTTACAGAGTGCCAGGCACTCATTCTAGCCTCTCTGCAACCTGGGAGTTGCAGGGAGGGTTGTTATCCCCACTTAGGAGGGAGGCCACACAGATATTGACAACAGTGCAATTCAGACCACCACAGTCTGGCTCTGAAACCCACACTCCTAATGACTGGCCTCTGTATTTCATTATCAGTCCTGGCTACTAACCCTTTTGCCACTTCCAATTTCAGAAGCTTCACTAGGATCTTACCTACAACTTATCACCACCGTACCTGAGGCTTTGGCAAAATTGGGTTTTAACTGAGCACTATGCAAAGCCCTTCTCAACCCAAAGGCACGTTCTGTATGTCTATCCTTCGACCAGTTTGGTCCTCTCCTCTCTTCCGTGGCTTACATCTGACTCTTTCTCTCACACATCTCTGTTTCAGGTTGCATTACTCATTGAGATAGGTGACGTGCTGTTTCTTCTGCATGTGATTTGAGTTCTGCTCTACTGGACAGTACTGGGTCTCTGTAGGAGCTGGCTCTCGCCACTGTCCCCAAGCTTCTCCTTTCTGCCTTGAGACCTCAGGATCAGATTTTCACACTACCATTTACCTCTGTGGGATTACTGCTTCCTTTAACATGAGATTGTCTTTGTAGTCAGAACTGTCCTGACAGTCAGGAGCATCCCCAGATACTTCCATTGGATTGAAAGAGAATGTTCCGTTTGCTTATACCTTACAATATCTTTATTTTACATACAGTAGTTTAATTAGGAGTTGCTCAGCATTATACTAAAAATGTATTCTGTTATTGAGCCCTGGATTTTTAATACACTTGTCCATCTTTAGAAAATAAAAATTTCTGTTAAAGAACAAAGACTATGAGACTTTGAGACAAAAACTATGGGTCAGAGAGGCATAAGTACTCCATAAATATAGTTGTCAGTATAACAGATATCAATGAAGACTGATCAGTGAAGATTCCTTTCCTGCAAGTGGTGGAAATGTAATATATATTTTTTTTGGTGGAAATCTAATCTTAACTAAGTTTGCAATGCAGGGCAAAAAGGGAGTGGGGACAGTTCATGAAAAAGCATATAAACTTTCTAATGGTTATGTAGATTTATGACCAGGGTTGTGGAGGGAAGGTCAGTTCCTACACAAAGGGAGGTATGATGGGTAGATTTATGAGGAAGCACAAGATGGGATAAAAATGTGCCCTTGTCTCACAAACTTTACCTTGTAAGACCCTTTCAAAACATAGTCAGAATGTATTTTATTGGCCTGCTAAAAAAAAAAATCTCTGCTTTAAAATTAATTTCCTATTAACTATAAATAGTTTTCTATTGCTCTGTTTTTTATCTTTTGTTCCAATCACAGCACTAGATTAAGTTAGACCTGAGTGCTTAAAACGTTAACATTTGATTTCTCAAAAGCCTGTTTAATTATTGTTCATAAAAATATTAGAAATTAATATATAATATTTAGCCTAGAAGATAAATAGGAAAATTGTTGTTCCTTTGATTTTAAACTCTTTTTAGTGGCTAAAAGTAAAAATAAAATATGCAAACATATTAGTTGGTTTAAAAATCAATACTTTATTCATTTTAAGTATTTTCTAATTGCTATTTAAGGGTAAGGGAAACACAAAAGAATCATTTTTTTCCCCCAGCCACTAACACAGCAATGGATCTACATATTCATATTTTTGTTCTTAGTTCCCTTATCTTGTATCCCTATACTTCAGTTCACTAGTTTACAAAGATGTTGAGAAGTTAAACAGAGGTTTATGAAAAAAAGGGATCCCTAATCAAAGAACTTTGGGTGACAGTGAGTTCAATAAACCCAAACAGCTTTGTAGATTACAGGTCATTTTAGAGTCCTTAGTTCATTGTGGATCTCCAATTAAAGCGTGATGTGATGTGATAATATGATGTAAGCGTAGAGGACACTGCCCTATATTCATTCTATGTTTTACTAACAAGAGCCTGATTGCCTTTTGGGGAGCCACCCTGCCCCTATTCTTAGTTCTTCAGTTCTGGCGGGTTGTCCTCCATTCGCTGGTTTATGAAATGGTCATATGACCAGCAAAGGGCAAGGAGGTGTCTAACAACCAATCCCCCAAAGAACAATAGCCTTGTTTACAGTGCTAGCCAAAGTTCCGTAGTGTGAGCTCTCCCACCATGCCACTTGCAAGCCACCAAGGTCAAATCCCTGCCTATGGAGCTGGGAAGGGATGTACACAGTGAGCTGGGGAAACATCCAGTACACCATCAGATATGTCCCAGACGAGGTGACTCAGGCCATTTATCCCTCCGAGCACATGACTCAAGCCAGACCAGCTCCTTAGAACCGATCTTTGAATTTGGTTTTTTTTGGAAATGCTGTGGAAGAGGCATGGTCTTTAGCTAGGTTTGCTGATAGGAAGGAATTGGAATTAAGTCTGGTGATCTACTTGCCATGCGGTCCATTTCAAAGGAACCTGGCTGCGAATGCAGGCACCTCAGAGAAGAGAGCAGCAGAACTGAGAGATGGAGAGACCAAGGTCTGGTGTCGTTCTGAGCCCCTGCATCCAGTCCAGCTGGAACCTCTAGTCTCTGCAGTTACATGAGCCAACAAATCCCCTTCCTGCTTGCCTCCCCTCCTCATTTTCTCTCTCTCTTTGCTTTTTATTTTATTAAAGCTGTTTGAATTGGGTTCTGTTCCATTGAAAGAATACGGCGATGCTATTCTTTTTTTCCAAGAGACTCTCATGAGAAGACTGTTTCCCAGAGCAACTTGGGAACTGCGGTTTAGCTCATTCTCCCCCATACACATCACAGGGTCCTGGACACTCTGAGGAACTTCCTCTTCTCTGTCTTTACCTAGAAACCTGAATTGGTAACTGTCTTCTAAACTTCTGATATGACTGTTCTAAAGGCTGTTTAGATTCAACATATTTCAAATGAAACTCTTATTTTCTGCTGAAAATATACTCCTCCTATGTTCCCAGTTTTCATTAGCTTATGCACGAATTTCTGTTCCTGACTGAGAAGAACAACAGAGAAGAACACAAAGCTCTTGCCCTCATAAAGCTCTGATTCTAGAAAGAGAAACAGACAATAAACACATCAACAAATAGGTAGATAATATAATGTCAATGTCAACTTGAAATAAATACTTTGGAAAAAATAAGTGGGTTTAAGGGAAATGACAGGGGCTGCTATTCTACATGGGGTAATTGGGGGGACCTCCCTGAGAAGGAGTTTTTGAGCAGAGAGTCATAAAGGAAATGAGAGACAGTGCCTTGGAAATATCTGGGGGAACAACAGATAGATGCATAGCTGACATCTTCCAGAACTGCAAGGAGGCCAGGGTGGCTGGAACTTGGGGAGCATGGAGAGTCAGAGAGGCATCCAGGGGCCAGATTAGGTGGAGCATTGTAAATGTGAAAAGGACTTTTGATTTTCTTCTGTACATGATCCTTCTGGCCTACATGTAAAGAGCAAATTGCAGGGGTCATGAGAAATGCAGAGGCCATTGAGGGGCCTATTACAGTTGTCCAGGGGACAGATCATGCTAGCTTAGACTCTCATACTTCTAGCTACTCGGGTTGGGTATCTTTTTGACTTGTTCTTCTCTTTCACTTGCTGCATTCCTACTTAGATGCCCAACTGTGGGTTTTGTTTCTACAAGGCACCAAATAGACATTGGAAGCAGGTTGAGTTTCCCAGGTTCAGATTCAGACTCTCAGTGTAGAGAAGTTAATTAGGAAGCACTCTTAGGAAAACAGCCCATTAAAGAGAAGGAAAGGAAGCAAGATTGGGTAGACAAAGAAGTTCAATTTAGTGCAGGAAGTTCTGAAGCTGGGACACCCTTCGGAGCTATCTTGCGCTGTGGTGAGAGGGAGGGGCCTTTACACACCATGAGAAGTAGTCATTGGACACCAACAGTCCCAGGAAGAGGGCAGGGCTTGACAGCTGAGGGCTCTCTGTTGGCAGCATTTCCAGTGACTTGGATAGTAAGATCTTTACTTAAGAGGGTCCAGGAACCATGTCATGACACCCACCATACCATCCTGTTTTACATCTGTCATTGCTATGATTTAATTTCTCATTTCTCCTGCTTAGACTACAGCCTACCATGCTATCTCCAGAATTATACTCCCAGTAAAAGCCAAATTGCTCCTTATTGCCTATAGAATTACATTTAGACTCCTTAGCCCAGCATTTAGAAGCTTCTAAGAGCCAAACATCATCTCCCCATCTCACAATCTGTACAGACAGGCCTATTTGGCATACCCTAAAGTCCATGCTGCTGCTTGAATCTGAAATGCTCTCCAGCTAAATTCTGGAGGTCAGCTAAATTCTACCTTCCTCTTTCTCCAGAACCTCCATTCTTGTCCTCATTGCATTCTGCCTGGAGTGAGTTGTCTACTTGTTAGCTGGGAAGGGGCAGCAATGAAGTCCTCATTGTTTCACCCCCTCAGCCCCTAATAGCATACCTGTTGGCTGACTTGGTCTCTTTCAGCTTTCATCAGTGGCTGGATGATGTCCTGTGATGGCAGCACAGCAGAGGGCCGAGAGCAGGGCTACTAGGTCCATACCACCTGGGTCCAAATTTGGAACCCACACTCACTGGGGCTGTGATCATGGGCACTTTTTAACATTTTATGTCTCCATTTGCCCATCTGTAAAATGAGGGTAATAACACCACCACCTTCAGAGAATTGTTGTCAGGATTAAATGAATTCATATAAGTAGGGCATTTAAAACAGCAGCTGCCATGTAATAGCACATGGAAGTGTTGGACCACAATAGTACTTAGAGATTGTTAGGTGACCTGCCCATGTCACCAGTCCTGGTGTTGACTGAGCCCATCCAGATGGCTGTAGAGGAGACTGCTGTTCTCACTGAGATTCCCACACTCGTGAAGGGGCCTTTGCACAGCTCTTCTTTAGGGGAATCTGTTCATAGAGCTCTTGTTTTCCTCTTATGAGCATTCCTTTAATGAGTGAGGATATTCTTGCAAAATATACTGGAATTCTGTGCTTTCCTAGGGCTCTTTCAAACTGGACTCAGACCTGGTTTTATAATGAAGGTTATGCAGTTTTCCAATGTTGCAAGCAAAGAATGAGCACAAAGCATTGCATTTATAGTGAAGCGCTTCACAGCTACTTCTGAACTGAAAGAGGCTTTAGAAATCACCTACTCCAGGAGACAAGAAAACAAGGAGAGTATGTGACTTGTCTAATTCACACAGATTTATCCAAGTTGAAGGACAAAGTTACTCAATAACATGATCTAATTTTTGCCAAAAGACACTATAATTCAAACAAAGGTAGATCTAACTTGCTGTATCTCCACAGAACGAAAAAAGAAAAATTTTTATTTAAATACATTTTTGTTTTATTTAACTTATCATTTTATTTAAAATTTCTCCTAGATTTGACGCAATACCTACTGGTCTCATAATGACCTTTTCTTGTGAAGATAAATAATGACCATAATTATTCATTCACTTACGCATTCATTCATTGACTCAAAAAAAAGTGTGTGGAGTGCCTTTCATGCATCAAACACTAAACTAAAAATTGGAAATTTCAGCAACGAATAAGCCCTAGTGTTCTGTGACTGGTCCACATTGGTGGAAGCTGTGCATCTTCTGTGCAACTCAAATTCAAGCAACTTTAGCACATGGGTCCAGGTTAAGAATCTATCTTCATCAGCTGGAGGTTAAATATTATCAGTTGCAAAATCAGTGATCAGATTCAGAGCAAAGCTGTCATGTATACAACCAATTATCATGATGTGAGAATGGTTTTCTAAAACCAAACACATACTATGTTCTAGTGTCTTCCTCCCTCTCCCTTTCTGCTACTGATTGAACTCGGCAAAACCCAGGACCAAAAAAGATGCCATTACAAATTTTGTAGCACAGCATCGTGTTGTTATAATGCAATATTAATGTAGACGTTAATGTGTTTCTATGAGATGTTAATGAGTGTTAGGTCAAAAAAAAAAAGTCAAAAGAATTTGGAAAATTCTGGGTGCAGAAGCATCAAAGAGATTTCAATCTTTCAAGTGTGCTTCCTTTTTTGAACTTTAAACATGCTAATCGCATCATGGGTCTCTGCACAGGGGATAAAGTATTTGACCTAAGTCAAACTAACTTGCCTGCAAAACCCTTTGTTGCAGTGCATTTGTCCATGAATAAGTTCAAAGTCAAGGTCAACTAAGTTTTAGATCCACCACACATCAAGTTTTGCTTTTTTTTTCCTCATTAAAAAATCCTTTTATAGCTTAAGCCTACCTACTTTATATCACATAATATTTCATATTTTAATATTGAGAAAAATGACTCAAGTCTAAGAATCTTGTCTTTGCTTGAAAATCATTATTAAAGTACACCTTACCTATGTGCTACCAGCTGCTTATTTGGGGCTCACAGCAGGCATCTCTAATCCATTGCTGCACTCTTCCCATGCAGTTCTGAGTTTTGGCATCTTTCCCAGTGCCATACTTAGGGCTTTGGCCAAATTTCCAATCCATGAAATTTGGCCTGCTGGATTGAAATTATAACTTGCCTTTGTTGCTAACAACAGCTACCTATAATTTACAATGTGCCTGCTATATGCCATTGCCAAGCCTTTCACTTAGAATCTCTCATTCATCTCCATGTTAACTGCCATCACACTGGTTTAAGGTGCCAGTATCTCTCATCCAGACAATTGCAATCACCTAACCAATCATATACCTTCCTCTACACTAAGAAAAAAACCTCAAAACACTTCCATCATCTATAAGGCCTGCAGGATTGGACCTTCCTACCCCCCAGTTTCTGTTCTTATCACTTACATGAAGTGCAGTCATTGATCCACAGCTGGATTTGCATGTTTGGAAGCTCAATCCACTATTAAGGGATGAAGCCCCAGAAAATTGAGTTAGGCTAATGAACTCACAAGGGATTAATGTGTAATGCACAATGCTAGTTTATTAATTTAAAATAAAAAGTGGAGCAATCAAACCAACCAGACGCTGTGTTGGCTTGTTCACCATTGAATCCCCAGTACCCTGCTCATAGGTATGTATTCAATCAATAGTTGTTGAATGAATGAATATAATCTTTCAACAACCTGTATTTCCTGCACAGAAAGCTAAAGCTTTGCGTCGTCAAGTGATACAACTAAGTCAAACGGTCACATTTGGCAAAACAAGTTTCTAACGCAGGCCTTTTTGACTCCCACCCAAGCCCTTTACCACTTGATTTCTGCAAGCTACATGCCAGTCACCACACCCATCGTTCTCTTTAGCTTAAACTGCATTCTACCTCATATCCTCACATCATAGCCTTTCTATCCTGAGCTCAGGACTTCTTTCATTCTTGAACCTACCCAGAACTTCCCTATCATATCTAAATGTATCATTTACTGCTCTAATTATAATATGCTACATTTTATCACGTTGACTTATTTTCTCTCCTATAACCCTGCAATTCCACTCCTACATGTATACCCCACAGAAATGTGTACATGATCACCGACAGGCACGCACTGGTATTGTCATAACGGCACTACCCATAATAACCCAAAATACCAATCCAAGTAGAATGGATCGACTACTTCACACTCACACAATGGCACACTGTGTGCCAACGACAATGAATGGTCTACTACTTTATGTGACAGTATGGGTGAATCTCAAAAGCAATGGTAAGGGAAAGAAGTCAAGCACATGCTATATGATTCCATGTATATAAAAAGTTCAAAAACTGGCCAAACTAATTTAAGCCATTAAAAGTAAGGAGAGTGACCACTCTTGCAAGAGCAGTGATTGGAGGAGGTGGCAAGGGGTTTTCAGGGCACAGATGATGTCCTGTTTCTTATTCTGGGTGCTAGTTATCAATTGGTGTTTCTGTGGAAATTCATATATATATATATATATATAAAATGTATACACTATAATTACAAAGTATACACTATTCTTTAGGTATATCATACTTCTATAATAGGTTTTACAAAACAACTTTTTATCTGCTCTGATTACTTCCACTTACAGAGACCAGTTTGAAATCTAATGCCACTGTCCAATGTGCTGGCCACTCACTACTTGCCCAGATGAGAGCTTCCCATGCATGTAAAGAGCCCACTTTTAGTCGTTTAAAGTCTCATATGGGACAAACAGCCCCCACCTGTGACAATGAAAAATGTCTCGACATTGCCAAATGTTCCTGGGGAAACAAACCAGTACCAGTTGAGAACCACAGGCCTGAAAAGGCTTAGCTGATATCCTCACCTCCATCCCTAGCCTTCCTCCTCTCTCATACCCTTCTATTCTGTCTCTCACTTGTACAAATCCAGCCATATGGCCTCCTCGCTGTTTTGAATATACTAGGCATGCTGTCCCCTCACTTCCTCCAGGTGTCTACACGGTTCACACCCTTACCTCCTTCAAGGCCTTGCCCAAAGGTCACCTTCTCAGTGAGATTTCCCCTGGCTTCCTTATTTTAAATTGTCATCTTCCATACTCCCTACTTCTCTACCTTGATTAATTTTTCTCTTTAGCTTTATTACCCTCTAACTAGTATAAAGTTTGTTTGTTATCTGTCTCCCCTGTGAAAATGTAAGATCCAAGAGGATGAGGATGTTGTTTTCTTCACTGCTATATCCCCTGTGCCTAGAATAGTGTCTGACACATAGTAGGTGCTCAATTTAAGCTTACTTAATAATGAATGAATAAAATCTGTAGCCCAGTTCAGGGTCTGAAATGCATATGGGAGGCAATCAATGAATACTAGCTCCCTTTTCTTCACTCTTCTGTGATTAAACCACTGTTGTAACTGGATTACTTCAGGATTTAATCACTGAATTTCTTCTGTCCTACTGCTCTCCTTGTGATTTACACACCTAAGATTAGGATCTACCCCTAGCCCCAGGTGGTACTATGACCTTGGCTGATTAAGTGCTCTGGATCTTGACTACTACATTCCTTCCCACCATTTCTGGTCATGCTTAGCACACCTGCAGGACATTCACCTGCTCCTACGTCACCTAACCTTCCTAAGTGGAGATTCCCTGTCTGGACTGCCACCTTTCTGTCCCTAGATTCTCCAGGTGCTGTGACCCTCTGTTCCCTCTCTTTCCTTGAACTGAGCTGCACAGTATCCACATTCCTCCTGTCCTGCCAGCAATACCCCACACACACCACCTTCCCACAGACAGACATGGTCTGATCTCCAGTTCTAACATGACCTACACACATCCCCTCCACAACTTCCTTCTGTCCAGATCTTGGAAAAATTGAGAGAGATTACATCTGCCTTTTCTCTGTTCATTCACCAGGAAACCTGAAATTGTGGCAGGTCTGTCCACGAAAGGCTTGCCTGAATTTTCCTGCTTCCACTTGACTGTAATTTGAGCCAGCTCTTGGAGCTGTAGAAACCTGACACCATTTAATAAGTAAACAACTGTAAATGCCAAGAGTCAACATGCCATTGGAGCCTCCAGTGAAGGAGGACTTGGACTAGGGATTGGTCATCATTTTTACTGTGTTAATGTGACATTAGACAGTTTCTTTGGCAGGCCTCACAATAATGTCAGCAGAGACTTATTTAGTAAAGTAATTAGTTGCCTGTGGTAAGGAAGAATCAAGAAACCAAAGACATAATATTTCTACCTCACGTTTGCTTATATGCCTATTGAGGGGAAGTATTTGGGTCAAAATCCAGATAATCCAAAGCATAAACTTGTGAATATTGGTAAAACAACACTCTGAAAACTAAATTTTTAACTAGAATTTGCTCTTTGGACACAACACTGAAGTGCTCACATAAGCAAAGCGATCGCACCATAATTCATTTGTCTGTGATAAGAACTGACGATCATTTATCAAGCTGTCTGTGGAATCCATGATTTGAACTGACACTGATGACATAAACAGATATTCGAGGTTATTAAGAATTTCATGAATGGTTCAAGGAATTCAAGGACACCAGTCGAAAAGACTGTTATGATTTGGTTTCTGGACATCTGGCCATGGTATCCAGCCAACTCACTCTCCTCCCTCTTCTCTCCTCCCGTTCCGACTTCTAACAGTTTTCCTACAAGCTACTAAAGGAAGGGGCTGACACAGATAAGCCCTCCATGCCCTTGAACTTCTCAGTTCCTGAACGCTACGTGGGATGGCAGCCATTTATCACCTTCACAATGTGGGCTGCAGGGGTGGACAAGAATCTGGCTCCCTGGCTGGTTCTATGTTTTCTAAAATAGTCGGAAAACGATAAATATACTTGTCACTGTATCCGTCCTTCAGAGGAGGCAATGTGAAGTGAGAAAGGGCAGAAATTGCTTGATCTGCATGACCACACAGGTTACATATGCGTTAAATGAATTGGAGATATTCCTCTGCAGTCAGATGTGGAAATCTTGAGTGCCAAAGCTGTGAATAACTAGATAGAATTTTATAGTCTTCCTAAATAAACCTTACTTTATTAATTGTGTCCATTTTATATTTTGAGCAATAACAAATAAAAGTAGCTGTTGCATTTTCATTTTTTTAAAAAGGAAGCCACATTTCTTAATAATCTCATTTTTGGAATTTCCCAAGTCTCTGATAAAACGCCTAACTATCTAGATCTTGGCAGAGCTCCAAGTTGTCTCAGAAATGACTCTACAGTGCTTCAGTGAGTGGTGGCATAACACAAAACATGTTGATCTTGTGATGAGTCATTAATTAGTGACATTTATCGAACACTCACTGTATTACAAGGCATCACTTGCACAGCACAAAAAAATATATGAGAAAGGGAGCCCAAGGGAGCAAGCAGAGGGAGTTTCTAGGTAAAAGGAATAGGTCAAATGGAGGAACAGCTATACTTACAAAGTATACCAAAACCATACTTCCTTACCCAAAACTTGTTCCATGATAATAAATAAGTAAAAATACGAGCTATAAACAGAAAAGCACAGCAGAATCAAAAATATTTTCCTGTAAAGAGAATTGATGTGGAGCATCTTGGTTAAAAAAATCACAACTGAGTCAGTGGAATTCATTATAAAAGACTGCACTGCTTTTCTCTGTGATGTTTCAAGAACTCTGTAGCCTGCAGTGATTGACTTACAGGGACAAGAAGTTGCCAGCATTTTCCTCCTTAAACTTTATGCATCTGTAGAATATCTGGCTTCCATGCAAACTAAATAATTGTGAATTTAAAGCAAAACTAGTAGGTATATAGGGTCAGTGTATCTAGTGGATCTAACAGGCAACCTTGAAGGGGAAGACAGTTTCCTACAACACCAATTAGATCAAACTGCAGTCTATAATACTGAGTTCCTCTCTATGTCTCCAAAAAGGACTAGACAGTTTATTTTAAACACTTTGAAGTAAAATTGCTTGCTTTATTCATTTTAGAAAAAAATCCCCTCTGCAAGAGAAAAAAAATCCACGTGTGAATTTCCTTTCCTGTCAGATTGCTGACCCAGAGTAGTAGAAGTGCCATCAAGTCTGCGGGGGACACACTGTGTGTTCCCTGCCCAGTCCTCATTGCCCCTTGCTGCTGGGAACCAGGGCCCAATTTCCCTTTGGGGAACCGTTGTGACACAGGTAGCTGTAACCTCATTCCTGTCTCCAGCAATGGCTCTGTGTGTCCAGTGTTGGTCAAATAGGGCATCTCTGGCCACAGTGATTGGGTCAAAGACTGGCTTTGATTCAGGCCAGACCAATGAGACCCAGTTTGGGGATTATAAAATCAGTGCCCACCATCTTGCTTCCCAAGGGAGAGTCTGCTTGAGAGTGAAGCTAACATAGAGGAAAGCAGAGGTGAGAGATGGGAAAAACCAGGCACTTGGAGCCGTCTTTTAAGCATCTGGATCTAATATAAGCAAAACTCTGGTTCTAGCTGACTGACACCCTTTACCCTGTCTACTTCCCTACTCCTTACCCCTTGTCAGTCCCTCCCCAGCTGCCAGGAGGTCTACCAACTCACACCTCACCAAACATCTGGTGCAGATGACCTGTTTAGACTGCCCTTCACTGTCTCCAGAATCTCCAGGAAGTGCCTTGCTTGCTGGGATTTCCTCGCATGAGAACCTGCATGCCACCCCCATTTGGTCCTCTTACCCCCACCTCTCCCACCCCAGACACCTTCCCAAGGCAGGTCTGGTCTCCACTTCTAACATGTCCTGCCTGCTCAATGAGCAGCTCAACTTCATTCTCTCAAAACCATGGACACTTTAGTACTATAACCAATGCATCAGTTTTCCTTAAGGTTTCTGTCACTTGCAACTGGAATAGCCTTTGGCCTTCACTGCAATAGAACTTAATACCCTTACAGCAGACTGATTTTTCTGAAAAAGCCAAGAGTCACCTAGAGTGAGGCTTTTTGAAAAAGACAGGCATTTAAGTATGAGAGTACCATTTTGTGCATAAAATACCTTGCAGTGAAATACAATGACTATAAAGTAAAATATGATGTAACTAATTCCACACATGTCTCTAGTAATTCAAAAGGGGAGACTCCATGGTGCCACCTTAAATTGAAGTGGTGCTTATTTTAACATCTGTCATCACATAACTGCTAACCAAACGAGTGGCTTTAGAGCAACACACTCCCGGGGTGGCTGACAGACCACCTACACTGGTAATATCTGGTTTAAAATTAAGATTCCTTGGATTTACTCTGGGCCCACTGAATCAGAATCTCTGGGAATTGGGCTTGGGAATGTCCATTTTAGATAAAATTCCAGGTAATTTTCTAGGCATATAAGAGTTTGAGCACCACTGCTTTAAGACCTCTTTCCTGTTTTTTTGTAGTTCACCTTCAGCTCTTACTGTCTGAACCTAAAAAGTAACTCTCAGAACATGTCATCCATTTGAAAGATTGAGACCAAATGAGTATGCTTGTAGAAAACAGTAAGGTTCTGATAATTTAGGAATGCTTAGAGGTTGGCTGTGGTCAGCTTGGGCTAAGTCAACTACAGTAACAAATGACCTAAATATTAATGACTTACAATGTCAGAGGTTTATTTCTTATGAATTTACATTTCCATCCCAGTTACACTCCAGAACACTGGGCTATTGGAACAATCTTTTTCTGGGACATAGCTGGTCTGGCAGGATAGAGTAAACAGAGTAGGTAGACTAAAGGCTGTCTCCTAAAGTGTCTACAGAGAAGTGACACATGTTACTTACAGAGCCACATTACATTGGCCAAAGCAGGTCATTAACCACTCCTGTGTTCAGCAGAGTAGGGAAAGATAATCTTGTAAAAAAAGAATAGTACAGGGAGGAGCACCAAACATTTTAGACAGAAATATATTCTACCACATATGACATTTGACCAGGTTGGCCTTGTGTTCTTGAAAAAAAATGAGGGAATCTGTGGTTGGATAAGTTTACTACTGCATACTATACCCATTTCTGGAGCTACACAATGTAAACCAGCATATTAAAGGCTCCCAGAAGTTCTGCAATGGGAAAAAATTAAGATTGTTTAAAGTCCACATTTGTAAGTGTGTTTCCATGGAACGCTCTTCAAACACCGTCTTAACATGCCTCAGCAATTTGAGGTGCACTAAAGGGTGTCATTTGTGTTGTAGACAAAAAAGTGGTTTCCTTTCCTCCTCTCACAAAGCATGCATAAGGGATAGTCGTGGTCGAATGTTGCATAATAAATTCTGGTAGCTTTAAGCTATTCATATATTTTTAAAATTCTGGTATTGTACTGTCAGCAAAAACCTGGGGAATTCTGTGCAAATATCTTTAATACTGTTCCAACTAGTTTTAGGCTGTTGAAATTTAATAGTGTTTCTGGAGAGCACATAAGAAATGAATCTAATAAGCAAGTTCTTCCAGGTATGGAAGTGTTCCAGAGAAGATTTTATACTTTTAAATCTTTCTCATTACCATGTTTGGAATTAGGCAATTCCTGTAAATTGAAGCAGTGCACTTTTCTTTTCCATTTATGGGAACCTGTCATTTTAAACATTTATAAGCAATTCTGTAGTCATAAATAAGCATATAAATACTCAACCCTAGGAAAGTCACAATCAGGAAAAACTAACTTTCTCCCTTTTCTCTAACTCCACCCGGTGCACCCCTGTGTCTGCACTGGGATGCTAGTGATGTATGATGTTTAGGCTGCTGCGTAAGTGGAGTTTTCATTTCTCAAAGTCATTATGTAGCTGGAGCAGGCCACAGAGGTGGCCGTGGTCACTGCCTGAGTTTTTCAGTTTTAAGTCACTGGTGGTGAACACTTTTTGAAAACCTAGCCTCTTTTCTCTGACACCTTTCTCTCCTTTATCACTGCCTCTCACTCCTTCTAGGTCTACTCTTTGAGTAATGGGGTTCTTCCGACTCTACCTCTGGACCTCTTCGCAGCTTGGTCTCTGCATCTGCCAGGGTGAATCACCTGGCTTTCTGCCCCACCCGGGTTTGTCTCCACTCCACTTCACTCTTGACTTTTGGTACCATATTCTAAGTGCCAACAGGTCATATCCATTTGGTGCTGCATATTTGCTTCAAAACGAATGCATCCTGCACCCCAAAAAACTCTTCATTTTTTTCTCCCCAAACTTGTTCTTCTATTCTGTTTCCATTCATTGTTCAACCACCTATTTAGTCTCCTAAGTTAAAAATGGGGCTTTATTTCTGTCCCCTCCATTTCTCTTACCCCTAAGCTCATGCCCACACTCTGCACAAACTCAGAAATATGAGACTTGAGACTTCCTACCCCTATGTACTGTCTTAGTTCAGATGCCAACAACCGTTTGCCTGGGTTCAGGGTGTGTGGTGTAGTGGAGGAGGACAGATTCCGGCTTGGGATGGAATATTCTGACTCCACACTTCTTGGGGAGTGATCAGGCCAAGTTATTTAACCTTTCTTTGCCTCAGTTTTCTCATCTATGAAAAAATGGATCATTATATAATACCTAACAAATGGAATTGTTGAGAGTGTTACTTTGATAAGTATATACAAAATCCCTGACACACAACCAAAGCACAATAAGTGTTAGTTACAAGATTGTAACAGCATTTTAGCTTATTTCACTGTACTAGTCTCTTTTCACTCCCACTGGAATCATCTTCCTAAGAAACAAGTCTTATCATGTTACTCCTTAGCTTCTACCGTCTTTCTACCATTGAAAGAATAAAGTTCAACTTTCTTAGCAGGACATCTAAGACCCTTCAAAAATCTGTTCCCAACTACCTTTCTGGGTTCATTTCTGGCCACCTAGGCTGTCAACATGAGTCTAAACTCTGGCCCATGCTGAACATTTTACTATTCCTAAATTGGGGCAGAAAAAGAGAAACATCTTACAGGGAGATGGAGCAAATAATTAGAATATTTTCTAACTGTGATAGAAGGTCCCACGGTTCCTATATTCCACATGTCATCACATGTCCCTTCTTTCCTCCATTCTCCAAAATCTTCAGAGCTTTATAACTGCCTCCTTTGTGAAGTGCTGTCGGCACCAGGCACTTCACTTCTTTTCATTCTGTCAGGACGACTCCAGCCCCACTTCTGATGAAGTGTTTGTCACACTCTTCTGAGAGTACCTGTTTACATTGTCCTTCAATTATAGGCAAGGACCACGGCCTCCTGATTTCTCTATCCCCAGTTCCAAGCATCCAGATACTCAGAACATGTCAACAGAATGGATGAATGAGGCAGTTTGTTGCTTGGCCATTTATAGGCAAGGCTGGGAAAGCTTTTCTGCTAATATGCAGTGGTAGGTGGCCAAGTAACTCATGCTGGGAGAAAGGACACATAAAAAACAGTGAAAAGGCTAGTATGGTTTTTTTTCTCCATGTCCACCATGCATTGTGTCATTTTCTTATTTTGCTGTTAGTCCATTATGTACCAAGAACAAATAACTCAAGATATACTATTTATGCATATAACCTTGGCATTTATACACATGTAATAGTCAAATGAAAACAGATTACACCCATACAGTATTTGTCAAAACTGCTCCAAATCAGGTTATTTACTGAAAAGACAAGACCAGCAAAATCATTTTGATGAACTGTCATTAAGTCTCCTCTTTGATAACCTTTTGGGAAGTCACTAAATCAAATTGCCAAGGTGTTCCGTTTTACCTCCTCCTAAGCATTGCAGATGCATCCCCTGTCATCTCCCCACGAGCCCTGCCTTGGCACTCTTTGCCCCACGTTTCCTGAACACCCTTTTTTGGTTTCCCTCTGCCCAGAATGCCCTCCTGTCACCCTTGTAGTTCCCTCTGATCAAGGAAAGCTTTTTATCAGGCATCACCTTCCTTCTGAACTCTCCCCATGCCCTCTCTTCATCACCCTTCAGTGTTAAATCCTGGCCCTGTATATCTTTTTATCATTGTGTTCTATCATATTGCATTGTAATTATTAGTTTGTGTATGCTTTCTCTTAATAGGATAAGAGTCCTTTGTGTCCCTTTCCATTCCTACTCAGAGCACAGTGTCTTTGCACATACCTAAGGTTCTCCATTAATGTTTGTTACATAGAATTGCTATTGAACTGAAGGCAAAAATTATGAATTACACATTTTGTGATAATATGGTACAATTAAAAACACTTTTTTGACTAGTGTTTTAATATGTTATATTTTCATGATTCACAGAAAATGTAGTCTTTCTAGTACTAAACAATGTATTTTGCAGGAATTAACATGAATTTTAATGTTTGTATATAAGCTCCATGCAAAAGTTCTTGGAAATGAACAAATTCTTGTAAGAACTTAGACTAAGAAAAAAGTCTTTAAAGGAAATATTCTTCCCAGGTTATTATATGTCTAAAGAGAGTTTAAAAAATACTGTAAATCTCTTTATTATCTTTTCCATAGAAAACAAAAATAAAACTTCCACTGAAACATAAGAACTAAAGAAATAAAGGGAATTTCAGTTAATGTGCCTTAGAAAAACAGTACAACATGCTAATTTGACCAGCTCTTCTAAAGGAAATGAAGCCAAGTGTAAATTACACCCATTTAATTAGCTCAAGAATGAAATTTTTAGTTTTGGTAACTCTATACATGTTATGTAAGGGATCATGAGTGTAGGGAGAGAAAGAGGGTGAAAGAGGTTGTAATTAAAGTAAATCTTCCCAGAACCTTGGATTGTACCAGGAACATGGCCAGAATAAGCAAGGCTACTGACTTTTGCCAGGGTCATGTTAGGAGGTAACTTTATCATAGCCCTTGCTAAAAAAACATAATTTGAGCATAGAAGGGCTCCCAACATTCAGTGATCTCCATGTGCTTCCCATTAGGTCAGAAGAAGAAATGCTGTGGTGGCTTCTGCGAATGAATGGAATTTTCAAATCTCTTTCCGATTTGGCATAAAGGCTGTGTGCCAGCCTGACATCAGAAAGGCCCAGCTTACTTAGAGTACAGGGTCTCGCGGTCATACAGTCACCTAAGACCACTGTGAATGGTTAATTAGTTGCTCATCTTCAGTGTGAGAAAGCATCTAACTCAGCTCAGAATGGCTATCTACCTTTTTCTAAATAACATCATGATTTGAAAAGAATAAGTCAATAACGAAATATTATTAGTGAGTTCTCTTGCTGGCTGAGCTATTATGGATTTGGAAGCCACCAGAAACGGCCTGTCAGGCCTGCACTCACTCACCCACTCCCTGCCAAGAGAGCATGGTATGGTATGCTCTACCTCCCAGCCCTACTGCCCGTCAGCCTGCACTCACTCACCCACTCCCTGCCAAGAGAGCAAGGTATGGTATGCTCTACCTCCCAGCCCTACTGCCCGTCAGCCTGCACTCACTCACCCACTCCCTGCCAAGAGAGCAAGGTATGGTATGCTCTACCTCCCAGCCCTACTGCCCGTCAGCCTGCACTCACTCACCCACTCCCTGCCAAGAGAGCATGGTATGGTATGCTCTACCTCCCAGCCCTACTGCCCGTCAGCCTGCACTCACTCACCCACTCCCTGCCAAGAGAGCATGGTATGGTATGCTCTACCTCCCAGCCCTACTGCCCGTCAGCCTGCACTCACTCACCCACTCCCTGCCAAGAGAGCATGGTATGGTATGCTCTACCTCCCAGCCCTACTGCCCGTCAGCCTGCACTCACTCACCCACTCCCTGCCAAGAGAGCATGGTATGGCATGCGCCAAATTCCTCCCAGCCCTACTGCCCGCCAGCCTGACTCACTCACCACTCTCAAGAGAGCATGGTATGGTATGCTCTACCCTCCCAGCCCTACTGCCCGTCAGCCTGCACTCACTCACCCACTCCTGCCAAGAGAGCATGGTATGGTATGCTCTACCTCCCAGCCCTACTGCCCGGGTCAGGCCTGCACTCACTCACCCACTCCCTGCCAAGAGAGCATGGTATGGTATGCTCTACCTCCCAGCCCTACTGCCCGTCAGCCTGCACTCACTCACCCACTCCCTGCCAAGAGAGCAAGGTATGGTATGCTCTACCTCCCAGCCCTACTGCCCGTCAGCCTGCACTCACTCACCCACTCCCTGCCAAGAGAGCATGGTATGGTATGCTCTACCTCCCAGCCCTACTGCCCGTCAGCCTGCACTCACTCACCCACTCCCTGCCAAGAGAGCATGGTATGGTATGCTCTACCTCCCAGCCCTACTGCCCGTCAGCCTGCACTCACTCACCCACTCCCTGCCAAGAGAGCATGGTATGGTATGCTCTACCTCCCAGCCCTACTGCCTGTCAGCCTGCACTCACTCACCCACTCCCTGCCAAGAGAGCATGGTATGGTATGCTCTACCTCCCAGCCCTACTGACTGTCAGCAACCAGGATAGGGTGAAAACTAAGCCAAGTTGTAGCATCACTGTTAGTTGCTTATCCAACATGCACTTCCCTCTTTTTTCTCACTAAACACTTGTCTAGCTAAATATTCACTTTCCTAGCCAATGAGACTAAGTACATGTTTGCCTGGGATTTCTGGTAAAGCCTTTGATTTCCTGTTAAAAGGAAACAGAGACACCACTTCCTGCTTTCAAAGCAGGTGTGATGCTGGAACTACAGCAAACATCTGGGAACATGAGGCACTAAGGGTAGCAGAGCAGAGAGAATGACTTGCATCCCTCATGGCATTATGAGCTGCAAACAATGGCACAACCACCATCTCTGGATTTCTGTAATGTGTGAAAAATAAAACTGTTCATTGAAGCCACTGTTATTTGAGTTTTCTGTTACCTGTAGCCACAAACATCCCTAACTGATATATCAACTCTGTTAACCAAAGCTCAGTCAGGGATGGCTCAGAGCCGTAGTAGTAGAGACATAAAAGTTTAGAAAAGGTAGAAGCTAGTCAGGTTTTCCTTTCTTTTTCCAAATGTGCCTTCCATCCCCTCCTCCCTTCTCATGAAATTCTAGACCAGTCTTGGGAGGTGGAATGAAAAGTTCCCATTTTAAAATATCAGTCCTGATACATGACATACCAACATTATAACTTCATTCCTTTTAATCATGAAGTTTCTTCAAAACTAAGAATCAATAGCATCTATACTGCATGTGTTAGTTTTTCAGCAAAGTGTGTAATTTAAGAGACCTGGTCAGTTGAAAATGAAATAAGTCTCACCTTTACTTCTAGCCTTTTAATAAAAAAAGATGCAAGTCTTTCACACCAAATTTTATATAATCTAATCTCCGCTATGAAAATTCTACCTTATGACTCCAGCTGTAGTTACAGTATTCACCTTTTATTACTCAGATGTGAGACTCAGGTATAAGACTTCGATGTGGATTCCACAATTACATTTTGCAAATTGTATTTTTATATGATATTCTCTGTAGTCATTTTCCAAGTGCTAATATGTAGATTTCTATAGGCATAGATCACATTTCTGTTTAAAAAAAAAACCAAATTCTCCAAACTGGTAATATTTGCTTGATGAACTGGGTCATGGGTGTTTGCATCTCGAGCACAGCCACACCTGAGGCCCATGCGAACATACAATCACACTAGAGCCATCACATCAAAGCCAGTTTCTGTCCTGGCTCCAGTGTTAGGTTTGGCACATTGTTCCATTTCACTCTGCTCTAAAACTCAAAAGAGTATTCAGAAGAGTGGGTACAAAAGGTCTGCTTGCTTACCTTCCTTTAACTCTCCCACTTGGAGAAGGGCCCTCCAGAGAATCTAGAAATGAAACACATGCATCGCTTAAACATTCTCATTAATATAACAGCCACCATTGACTGAAATTTTACTATGTTCCAAGAGCTGTGCTAAACTCCATGCAGACACCATCTCCAGTAGCTCTCACAAGTCTGCAAGTAGATAGTAGTCTCCTGATAGGAGGTTCCCCCACGCATCCAGTCAATCCCTAGGCACATTTTTCTCTTTCCTACTTTTTTTTCCTTTAGCTTATATGTTTTATCTAGTTAGCACTAGCAGGACATTTGATTTTGCTCAGACAAGTAAGTAAGGAATAAAATATTTATAAAATTCAGAGCCTGCATTTGCTTAGATCTGTGAGTGCCTTTTTTCAAAGTCCTTAGATCTCTGTGGATTAATCCAGCATCTCCCAGATCTTATCCTTTTAATGCTCAGGAAAGGAATGGCTTCTAATAGGATAAAGGGTATATTAACACCTGACCTTAGGAACGTGCCTGGGAACTTTTCTTTAGAACTGGGTTTGCTCTAGTCAGGCTTACGAAATGCTCTGAGCTATTCATTTTATTTTCCAGACCATCTACCCAGTCATCTATTTACCATCTGTCTAAGTTCTGCAATGGTTTTATATTTTCTACACATCATAAATAAAGTGGCTCCCACTATGCATCTATATCTTATCATTTATTGCGCTCTTACATTGAGATCTATGATTCTGTTCTCATTTTCTACAATTATGTTCCTTGGGGCATCATGCTAACTCCTTCCCCCCATTTTTTTTTTACAACTTCACTATTGATCTTGTTGCATCATGTTTAAACAAGAAAGAGTAGTGCATGGTGTTCTACTTCAAAGAACCATGACTATTGAAGTGAGTGTTTCTTAATTGTAAGAAAGAGAATAAAAGATCAAAGTGAACTTGCTTATTAAAAATAATTTGATTTTAACAACAGCCAGTTCTCAAATAAATTAAACTGAATCCTAAATTGTGTGGGGGAAAAACTTGTTCCTGAAAGTGTCATAAAATTCAAATCTAGTGTCATTAAATCCAGAAATTTGGGAATCTCTTTCATCTTAATTTGAACAGTCCTTTACATATTTATCTCATTTAATTTTCATAAGCCCAAGAGGTAGATCACATATTGATTATCCCCACCTAACTCAGGTATTATTCTGAGACACAATTAATCAAGTAACTTACCAGAGGTGACTCAGTAAATGCAGGACCTAGATTTGGTCTCAAGCCTTTTCTCTTAATTTCCCTTCCTGTCCTGAATATAGGAATATAGTCTTCTATCATTTATCTTGTGGAAATACTTTATTTCCACAACAGAACAGGCTGCCAGAAAGCATCCTTACACTGTGATGGGTAGAGACAGATCCTACAGGAGAGGCTGGTTCACAAGTTGGGGACTTTCCTGGAGGAGTGGCCAAACAGAGATGCGAAGAAGGTACCAGGAGGTAAGAGAGGGGTGAACAGAGGGAGGTGGGAAAACATGTTGTAACTTTCCTTGGACCCTAGAAACCCATGTACCATTGTGAACATCATTTTGCTGTCTCCTGTGACGCACCATCTCTGCCCCTGTGCCTGGCATAGCAGCAGTCCTGTTGTACTGTGTATAATTGAGGTCCTCCAAATAACTGATACTTCAGAAGAGGAACAATGATAATAAATATCTTCCAATAATAACAGTTGATAAAAAGAACTACCATTGTGAAGTGCTTACTCATCAATTATCATCACCACTAAAAATCACGAGCATTGACTGAGCCCTCACTATGCACCAGACGTTGTAAGCTCTTTGCATGCATTATCTCACATAATTTTAACAATTATTCCATCAAGTAGATACTATTATTGTCCTCCTTTACAGAGGAGGGAACTAAGGCATCGGCAGGAAAGCTACTTGTCTAAGAACATGGATGCAAGCCCAGGGATTTGACTCAATGTCTGTGCATGGCTTACATGTTTCATTCAAAAGACTTCTGTTGACTCCCGACTATATGCCTGGCTCTGAGCTAAAGCTGACACAATCCCTGCCCTCCCACAACTCATAGTCTAGCAAAGAGAGACAGTAGGCAAGTGATGATTGAACCAAACACGTAACTGCAATGGCGCCAAGCACCCTGAAGGAAGGGTTTCCAGTGCTAGGCCCTAGTTTCACTAGTCATCACAGTGGGATTCCTATTCTACACATGGGCTGCAGAAGCAAGGTTTAGGGAGGGAAGGGGAAATATTTAGGCACTTGGCTGAGAATGATCTACCAAGGTATGAATCAATTATTTCACTCTGGGGCATGTCACATTTTAGTTGCCATTAGCAAATCATTTAGCTTGGAAGCCTAAGTGGCAATTATGTGCACTTTAAGAGCTCAAGAACATAGATTTTACTTTAGCACAACTCACCCTATTTTTATATGCAAAGGCTTTCTACTGCTTATGTAACAGAGACCAGGCATTTAACTGCCTGCCCACATGGGCATGCAGGCAAGAGACAACCAGCTGGGAACCCATGCTTACATTTTAACTTTTCATCTGTTTTGTGGAATGTAGAATTTGGATTAAAGGCTGTGTTTATTTCTGTTCAAAGCACGGGAAATAAAAGGTCTGCCTAGATGTTTTAAGGACACCATATAGACTATTCACAAACTTCTGTGGTCAGTGTAGCCACTATAGTCAGGACCAGTGACTCACTCTGAACTGGGTTTTGTTAGTTCCTAAAATATTGTTTTGGTCTTGTCCTTAGCAAAGTTGATGTGCTCATCACAAACACTGCTAGTTGGGAGCACGATGGTGGAGGTAGGATTGTGTGAAATATTCTGTGTAACAGAAGTTTCCTAGTTATTCCCAGACTACATTTGACCCAAGGAGCTTTTTAATTTGGGAGACACCTTAAATTGGAGTATCTGGTGAAAACCCCGCAGTCTGTGAAGGAGAAAGCAGAGATGAAGTGGTCTGACTGATATTATCATGGGTCCGCCAGGGGCACAGATGGACTTAGAACTCCAGCCTCTGGAGAGCCACAATCCATAGCTCTTACTCAGCCTAAGCTGACCCCTGGACTGGAACTCTTCATTTCTTTGAGTGTTACTGTTTCTTCTCTTGTCCCTCTTTCATACCTTAAATGTTGTGACACACTCATTAAAATAGCATGTGCTTACCCACCAACAATGGCTTGTAGTTATTGTCAACATAAGCAATGGTTAGGTCATTCTTCTCTGTTTTATATGAGTACAGAGATTTGAACAGGAAATATTTAACAGAGGTAGACATAAAAATGCATAGACAAGGAACAAGGAAGAGCCTCATAAATTAAAGAAATTTTACAAGTCACTTTAATGTTATGTGTAAGAGAAGAAAATACATATCTGATGGTAGTAAATGTGACAGACTTGGAGCTGTGCATTTCAGCAATTCTGTTTCTTTTCTAATTAGTCAGGGACGATTCAATGAGAAGGGCAGGATTTCAAGTATGAAGACAGGGAGAAAGCTTATGCATGCTATGAGAATGGCAAATACCTAAACCTGGGTCCGTCCAATACAATAGCCACTAGGCACATGGGTCGATTTTAGTTGAAATTAATAAAGCTAAATAGAATTTAAAAATTCAATTCCTCCATCACACTAGTCACATTTCAAGTGCTCAATAGCCACATGAATTTTTGTCATTGCGAAAGTTCTTTGGGACAGCACTGACATCGAGGACGTGTCAGAGAAAGGGAAGGACGGATGAACGGGAGAAAGGGTAGCACAAGGTAATGTTTACCAAGAAAAGGATGTGCTTGATTAAATAAAAAACAAGAGGTGGGATACACTGATGTGACCCAGGGAGAGATCCTGAATTGGGTTTGATCTTAGACTCAAGGCATTGGCTAAGTTTTAAAAACTGTGCCCGCTCTGGCCAGGAACATCCTGTGGTTTTAGGTGGTAGATGTTCTTTTGTAAAGAAAAAAGTGTACCTTCCACAAAACTATGAAACCGTAAAAAGATCAGTGGTTTCCAGGGCCTATGGAGGGGAGGGGAGAATGGGAGGGGTGGAACGCAGAGGATTTTCAGAGTGGTGAGACTCTTCTGTGGCACGCAAAAATGGTGAATACGTGTCATCATACATTCGTCAAAACCAGTAGAATGTACCACATAAAAAGTGAACCCTGATGTAAACTCTGGACTTTATTTCATAATTATATATCAATATAGTCTCATCAAATGTAACACATGTACCACACTACTGCAAGATGTTAATAATAGGGGAGACTGGAGGTGGGGTGGGAAGTGGGCAGGGGGGATAGGGGTAAATGGGAACTCACTGTTTTTCTGTAAACCTTAAACTAGTTTTTCCGTAAAGCTAAAACTGCTCTAAGAAATAAAATCTGTGAAGTAACTATTTCCCATAAAATATTTTCACACACTCTACTCAATAAGTCTTCATTTTCATATAAACGATGAGATGACAATAAGCACACTGATGTAGTCAGCTGATAATCTAATTATGGGTTTATTAAAATATTTGTCATATAAAAAAAAGTGCACCTTCCTCCAGGTGTGCACAGCACATTGTCAGGCACTCACCTTGGTGAGCAGACTGCAAACTGGATTTTAGTTTATACTTGCCCCCTTCCTCAGGGGTCTTGTGCACAAAGTGCACGACCATACATGGTAGCTCTATTGGGGCCCCATCTATTACTGTTGTGGGGCTCCAAACAGGGCTGGTATGGTTGTAGTGACTGGGAACAAAGGCTAACCATCTCTGTAGGGTGCCAGAGACTGATTGGAGAAGGAGTCTGTTGAGAACAGATCACAGTAAACCATACGAGAAATACGGCTTTTCATTAGTGGAGAGCCAAGGACAGAACTCTGAAAGATGCTTGGAACTGGCAGAAAAGTGGGTTGGTAAGAGGTTTAAAGTGACATGGGTGACAAAGCCAGGAAGGCAGGAGACAAACTACAGCAATACTGTACCTAGAAGGTGATGCCTGCGATGCAGCAGCTCCCTCTCTGCTGGGATGCAGAGTTGACAGCTGTCTTGATGGGCACAGTTTTACCTGGTAGAAGAGACAGCTTCTGGGAGAAAGGGTTAAGACTTGCGGATATTCACACCAGGCTATATACGCACATATGGCATCATCAGGGGCTGGAGGGAAAGAGGAGAAGGAAAATGCATCCCAACAATGACTGGAATGCATCAGCTGTGCAAAACAAAACTCCTGAGAAAACTGAGCTGGGTCTTGTGGCTCCAAGAACTACTAATGGGATAGAAAGCTTTTGCTTCCAGGCCCCTGGTGTGAGCCCAACCCAGGTTAGGAGTTACAAAGTGCTTCAGATGCTAACGTAAAAGGAACCAAGGGCAGGTCCAGCCTTCTAGTATCAGTAATCCTGAAAAGAACCACCTGCCACAATAGGTAACCCCAGCAGCCGGCTGGCTTCATGAATGGTGGGGGAGGGAGCTGCTCTGTGACAACAGCTCATTCTCAGCCACGAAGGGAATCTTTTCAGGATGGGACTGGAGCACTGTGGAAAATTTCTACTGCCCCTGGGAGTATAGGTCAGTGCCTTCCTAAGCCTTGGCCTTGGAGCCCTGCATCCAAATAGCCCTGGGATGCTTATTAACAAGGCAGACTTCCAAGGCCCACCCTAGACCGACTGAATCTGTACCTTTAAGGGAGGGGCCTGGGAATCTGCATGTTAGTCAGCTTCCTAAGTGATCCTGGGTACACTGCAGTTGGAAGGTTAGGATGCAGACTGGTGGTTCTCGAACTCCAGCAGGCACCGGAGTCACCCGGAGGGCTCGCTGGCCCCACCTCCGGCCTTGCCAGTTCGGTATGTGGAATGGGGCCTGAGAACTTACATTCCTATTAAGCGCCCAGGAATGCTGCTGGGTTTAAGGCCACCCTTTGAGAAACATTACTGTAGACAGAGAATCTCTCTTCAGCTGGCAATTTCTTAAAAACTAAGAAAGTCTAAGATTCCACATATCATTCATCTGCCTGATTGAATGAGCTTCTGCCACCCTGTTATTCAGCTGACTAACACCCATGACCTCTTTTCCACCTTGTTAGGTAACTTGGAGTTTTAAACTGACAATAGGAAAAGGGCTCTCACCTGGCCAGCCCTAATCTTGTATACTGTCCTCTTCCAAATGTTTATGTTATCATCAGGCCTGTCTTTTCTCCTGGTTTGTCGTGACCTACAGAAAACCATCCAGCTTTGTGTTCCCTTGGGCTTCTAAAACAAAAAGCAGCCCCTTTCTTCACTAACCATAAAGAGATACCCTGCAAAAAAAAAAGAGAAACCTGAACATTTTCTGAAATTCAGAAAGTGTTATTTTGGGTTGCTTTCTGGGACAGGATGTCCCCATCATCAGCTAGCGGAAGCCCAGCTTCTGATAAACACCACTTTCCCTCGCGCAGATCAAAGGGAGCCATTTATTGAAGGAAGGGATGGAAGTATTTGATGAGGCCCTCCTGCAGACTCCCCGTAAACAGGATAAGCCCTATCAATGAAAGCTTAGGCCACGCAGTCCCCAGGAACAATGGAGTAGCAAGAAAGGCGAGTGGCAAGGAAAGAACCTCAGTGCTGACAAGATTGTTCTGCCAAGAGAATGGCCGTAAACAGGATTAGTTGTAATGAGATTATCAACTCAGGACCTGGAGGTCTGAGCTAGAGAGTTCAGCATTGCCTAAAGACAAGACACAGAAATAGCTTGTCGGGGAGAGGATTACAGTGCAAAGGGCAAGGGCTTTCCCTTCCTGGTCCCCCTGGCGCAGAGATGCCGTCTCTTCTGTGACTGTAAATGTTGCTTTACCCACAGCTAAAGCATAAAGCAGTGGTTCTCAGTCAGAGAACACTGGCAATGTCTGCACACAGTCTCGGTTGTCACAGCTGGCAAGGAGGGCTGCTGCTGGCATCTAGGTGCAGAGGCCGGGGATTCTGCTCAGCATCCCACCACGCATAGGATGGCTCCCACAATACCCCTTTCTGGATCCTGAATCTCACCCAGACCTATGGTCAAGAAAAGAATGAGCAGGCTGCCCCCAGGAGCTGGGCTGCCAGTGATAGAACCTAATTTAGAAATGCATCACAGAAAATACAAAGAGTACATGCAGGCAGCACCAGGGACCTGGAGGTTGGAGGGCAGGACGGGATCTCAGCACAGCTCCGAGTCCTCATTGGTATAGAGGGCTTATGTCACAGGTGGTCGTTGAAGCTATGGGAGTGGGTGAAATTACAAAGGGGCAAAAGTGTAGTGTGAGAACAGGATCCACTGTAGGGAATGGCAAACAATTCTGCAATGCCTTGTAATTTCAGTTTTTATGTGTAGCTGACCTTCGCATTTAGACTCTCTGCTGTTGGGGCAGATTTAAACATTTTTCTTTTTAAATTTTGGTCATCTTAGTGTCTTGGATAGAGTAGATGCTTCAGAATTAAGTGAATTAAATTAAATAGTTAGATAAACCTGTTTCCTCCATCATTATTAGACTTCTGGAAAGAACTTCCTTCTTGCCTCTACTTGCTTTACTTTTACCTATTTGGGATCTGCCACCATTACACAGCTGAAGTGTCTCTTTAGCAAGCTGCCTGACTTCTACGCCAAATGCATTGCCAAATCCACTGGTCTGTGCTCAGGTCACCTTCTGTAGTCTCTGCAGCAACTGGCATGGAAAACGCCTCTCCGCCATTTACCTGTCACCTCCCATGGCTTCCACATCACTATGTTTGCTTGGCTCTTTTTCAACCTTCTTCAGTATTACTTTACGGCCTCTCATGTTGGCCTTGTTCCTCTCTCAGCCCCCTGAAAGCATATTATTGCTCAGATTTCTTTTTGTCCCTCTCCTCTCCTTTTTCAAACTCTACCTTGACAACCTCATCTATGGTCTCAGCTGTGACTTCTATGAAGATGACTTCCTAATCTAAGACTCAAGCCCTGACGTCTTCCCTGATAATTCTGGGCCTGGTCCTCTAGAATTGGGAGAAGGAGCTGCACCTGACAACAAAGCAACCAGCAGCTCTGGGTTGATGCTGGAAAGCAACACTGGTCTAGGAGAATGGACAAGGACAGCAGTAGAGTGGGGAACACAACAGGAAGGTTGACCTACAGGGCCAGTCAGCCAGCACACAACCGTGAAGGACTGGAGTAGAGATGGGAAGAGGGAGAGATGCAAGGTACAGGCAGCTCTGGGGTCTATTCAAGATTTCTCTCCAGGGCCCTGAGTTCTGACTGTAGCATGGCTCTCCCATGGGTCAGCGTCCTCTCCATAGGATCAGGAACAACACATAGGTACTGAATTCCAGACCATATTACCATGAGGCTTTGCCGTAACACTCCACTGGGACCTCCTGGCTCCTTCCTCCATGCTCACTTGGCATTTGTTCTCCAAGATTCTGTGCTTGGCTTGCTTCTTTCCACTTCCTTTTCCACTTTGCAGGGTGACTGCATCCACTCCCATGGCTTGAGATACTATTTTTAGGTTGGCAACTTGCAAATACGTATCTCCAGCCTCAATTCCAGGCCAGTAATTCTAATTCCATAAAAAATAAAAAACCAGCATGCCCCAGACAGAAGGCTTCTCTCCTCTTCCAAGCAGACTCTGTGTCTTCACCTGGTTCTGTCTCCTGATAGTGATACAACCAGCGCCCCAGACATCCACGCTAGAAACTGGGGCATCATCTGTGACTCATCTACTTTCCTCCACCTATAAATCTGTTTGTTTGCCTTTTAATCATTTTGTTCATTTGTCCACAGTTTTCCTTTCCTACTGTCAATATCTTGGTTATGCCCAGCACCTCTCACCTGATTAGCCCAGCCGTTTCCTAACAGTCACTTGTATCCAGTTTTACAACGTCCCAGCCAGTCTCCCATGCCACTCTATAATTTTCTTTACACAGTGAGAAGCTAATGATCTTACTCCATGGTTCAGTGACTGTTCATTGCTTACCACCAGATAAAATTTAAACACAATACCTGGCACACAATCTCCTTCCTGATTTGCCCTCTTCCTCCTGGGTTTATTTACAGCTGTTTTCCTAGCAGTGCCTCATGCTTTATCTACAACCAGCAGCAGCCCCTGAATAGCCCTGCTGTTTCCTAACTCTGGGCCTCTGCACACGGGTGCCCACTACCTGGAATGTTCTTCCCCTGTATCCTGGTGAACGCCAATTCATTCTTCTTGTATCAACTTCTCTTTGAAGCTTTCTCTGACCTCTTCTTTTTTCTCTACTACCACATCCCTTGCATATACCTGAAATCTAGCATTTAGCAGACTGGCTTGTAATTCCATGTTGAGGCTTTTATCTTCACTAAAATCTGAGCTCCTTGAGAAATCTCATGATTTCTCTTTCCTCCGCAGCTAGCACAGTGCTTCTAAAACTGTTTCTGAGTTCCAGTCCCATGCGTTATTGAAAGGTACTCCTCAAATGAGAATCCATGGCCAAGTATGTTTGGGGAAAGCTGTACGTTGACAATACACATGAGCTCAGGGAAGTCTTTTAGCAGAAACCTGTTTAATCTAGTTTAACTCAGTCCCTCCAAACCCCAGGGCAGGAAGAGACCCTTAAGCAAATCCTTACAGCACATGTGCAAGGGCAGAAGATGGCGATCTGCCCAGGGTGACCTGGGGGACAGCAAAGAGGGCTGGCCCAGGCTCAAGGGGCTCTGGTGGCATTTCTGGAGGAAGTGATCTCCATCACTCACCATAGAATAGCCACCAATTTAAGCTCCAGAAGGGAAACTCTCTGGTCTCCTAACACTTAGATTGAACTCCAAGATTGGAGGCAAATATCAGAAGAGTTTCATTATGCAAAGAAAGTCAAGTTTTCTAGGGTGCTCTCTTCTCATATTCATTCTGTGGTCAGACTCAACTATGAACTGGTCTGCCCCAGGCTGAATAATATCCCTAAAACTTAACACCTTCCATCTACTATCCCATTGTTATTTATATTTTCCTGTGTTTGTATTTGTGGTCTCCAATCACAATACTTTAGACTTCCAAAGGCAGGCCCTGGTCATTTGCACTGTTTTCCTGTAGACTGTGAAAATCCCAAGCACACAGTGGGCACTCAACCAATGTTTATCGAGTGCAATAAACACAAGCATAATTTAATATTTCCTATTTGTATGGAGGCAGCAGAGATGCAAATGTGATAACACGGGGACTAAGCTTCCATACTGGGAGGTCCTGGCGGGCATTTTCTGGAACTGCTGAGGCTGGGGGAATTGGAGCCTGTTTCTACTGCTTCTACCCATAAGAAAACGAATTCACTAGTTCCTGTTTAACTCTGAACTCTCAGATCCATGGATAGGAGGAGGGGGCAGAACAGCATCTCTGATCTGGATACCCAGCACACTTCCCCAAAGAAGGGCAATTGTTTTAAAGACACGGGGCTCTAATTCCAGTTTTGTGCACGAGCAGCGCCACACGGGGATTTAGGGCAAACGATGTGCTCAGTGCATAGACTAGACTCCTGGCTTTGCCACTTGCTTCTTCTGTGACTCTGGGCAAATTACTTGATCTCTCTGTGCCTCAGTTCCCTCATCTGTAAAATGGGGATGATAATTATAGTTCCTGCCTCCCAGGATTCTTACGAGGATTAAATGAGTTACAATTCATGTGGCATTTAGAAGAGTACTTGGCATGTACTGTATAAAGTGTTTGTAAAATCAATCAACAATATTAGTTTCTATGTTGGGGTAGATCCAGGATGAGACAATGAGTAATGGCCAGATAGTGCAAATTATCTGTAGTGCCAGCATCTACTGTTTATAAATAGTAATAAAAGCTAGTACTTCCATTGTCTGATTCTATCCCCCAAACAACCTACACAGTGGTTATTTTTTTCATAATTTATAGAGAAAATAGGCTCAGAAGTTAAGATGCTCAATGCTGTTCCAGCTCCACATTAGGTGATGGCGCCAGACTTCAAGTTCACATCTGTTCCACTCCTAAGCCCCATCCTTTATTCTCAGATGGTACTTTCTTCCATGGGGCATGTCTGGGTTAGAGGCAGCCCAGTACTTCTCATGAGTTACTGCTCAGGAAGAAGTTCATGAGCCTCTTAAATCACACAATGCATTTCGTATCCCCCCATATGTATAGAACTAATTAGTACTTTTATTGGAAAAGTTAAGTTGGTACATGACACTTTATTTTTCACACTATGTTAAAAAGTAAGCCTCTTTCCTCTTTCATCTTCTCTATCCCCACCAGTTATATTTCCCCAAGTCTTAGGTAACATTTCACAAGCAATCTATCCATTTGTAAAATCTTCTTTATAATATATAGAAATGAGATCATACTTCCTACACTGGTGTCCCCCTTTGGTTACTTTAACATTTTAAATCCACTCTTACTTGTAGTATTTTCTTGTACTTGTTGGGATTTTTTGTTGAGAATCTACTGACTGCACTCGCAGCTCATGGTCCCAGCTGCCATAAAAAGATCCACAATCTTGCTGGGCCTCACATTCTTGTCTCAGAAGGGGCTTCTAGCATTCTTTGTGCACCTAGCTCCTCTGCAGTTCAGAGCAGGGGACTGTGTTAGAATTCTTTCTGCCATTTTCTCCTATCAGGGCTTTCTCTTGAAAACAGGATCTTCAGCATTCAGCATAGCTTTCCCAAGTCCCCCAACTCTGGCCCTTCTCTCTCTTTCTGTAACACACACATCAGCTCAGAGCCTCTCCTTTTCCCAGCCTTACAGAAATTCCTGCCCATTCCTATTTCTAAGCGGGACAGAGACCTCTATATGAGAGTGAGTTGAGCAGGGGATCGGCACACCACAGCTGACTCATCCTGGTCGTGAACGGTGAGAGCTGGAGGCCCCAGAGATTAACCTACTTCTCCCTCGCCATTTGACAGACAAGGAAAGCAACGCTCAGGGAGGATAAGTAACTTCCCCCAAATCCCACAGCAAGCCAGTGGTAGAACCAGTAAAGTCAGGTGCATGGGGCTACATGCAGAAGACTAGACACAATGTCACAAACTGGAATTAATTTAGAGGTGATCATGATGACAGCAACAAGATCTTTCATTCAGAGTATGGGATTGTGCATTAACTCTCTCTTTTAAGAGGATGTTTCTTTCAGAAACGATCTATGCATTTATAAATCTTTTAAAAAACGTACAAATAAGGTCATCCATTCACAGTGAGACCAACTTCTTTGCCTACATCCCCAATGCACAGATGAGGAAAAGAAGGTGCAGGGAGTGACTCAGCAGCTCAGCGCAAGACTCTCCTGGATGTCTGCCTGGGCTTCTGTCACTTGGTTGAAGTATTTATTACTAAGGCCTTATTGTTTAGAATATGTTCTTTGGTGTCCTGCTTATCTCTAAGCTGAAGAAATGTTTGGGTTTTTTTTTTTCTGTTTGCTTTTTCAACCTTCAGCTTCCATGACCTTAAGAGAAAAAAAAAAAGCAAGCACAAACTGAGCTGGTCTAAAAGCAGCCTGTTTGCAATGTGATATGGGACGTGGCCTGGGACCAGCTAGACCTTGGTATAGTGTTCTCTAAACACATTTCAACAACTTTTCCAAATGGCAATTGGTTTATTTCCACTAAAACACTTGAAGATGTTGAATTCACAGCATATTCCCTAAACTAATGAATGGGTGGTGGTAAATGGTAGTTTTGTAAGTCAGAAAGGGAAATAGCTAATAGAAATACATGTATATATTTTTACATTGAAGCTTAGGCACATTTTAACATCCCTTGTATTTAGCCAAATGTTTTTTTAAGGTTATAATTGGTAAATGCAACATTCCTATAGTCCATAGTTTTTATTAAGATTGATTATTTGATAGACCAGATAACCTCTAATGTCACTTGCTGCTTTAAAATGTATAATTCTCTATAAAAAGAAAGTCATTGGCTTCCTAAACCTGGAATACCTGGTGAATTATATGAACCAACTTTGGAAAGTATTTCTTAATTGTTTTTGTTTGTTTCAAATACATATATAGTGCTTTATATACTGTTTTGCCAAAAGTCATAACCTCCTTTGTCAGTGTAGATGTAATGAGTGATCTTTCTGTGTGAGAACTTCATGGAAAAGCACAGATGAAATGATGGTCCCTTCCCAACCTAAGTGGTAGAATTACGTGGTTTATACTGTGCAGGCAGGAATAATCTCAGGCTTTGGGAACTGCTCCGTCTCATCCTCTCTAACTCCTTTCCTCTTATCTAAGGAGGCAGAGTGAGGTAGGTCAATATGACTGAATTCATGAGAGTGGAGGGAAATGCAGTATAACTTTTCAGGTCCTACTTTAGTGCCTATGACTAATGGAACATTAATCATAATGTTAAATAAGCCTTGAGAAGATTTCAGAGCAAAGTCTGCTCTTGTCATTCCATTAACTTACTTCCCAGGAGTCTCACCCTTTTGAGGACGGCTTCTTCTCACCGGCTGTCCTCAACAGTCCAATCCAGATGGGATATTTCAGACATTTCAGTCCTTCAGAAGGGGCATTCAAGATCCCTCCCAATTTTCCACATGCCTCCCGTGTTTCCCTCTACCAGCCCCAGTGAAAGTTCAACCAGCACCTCCCCTCGTCTTGAAGAGTCTGCAAGTGCCCCCACCCCCTGTCTGCCTGCAGTGTTCCCTTAATCCAGAGCCCTGGTAGGACCAGCTGAGGTCTCCCACCACCCGCTGGCCCACAGTCATGGCCACTGTGACCACATTTAGGGTTTTTCTCGCTGCTTGGGTCAAAACCCCCATCTTCACCAATGTCTTCACCAACAGCCATACTTGCCTTTCTTTGCCAATACTTACAAAATCCATGCCCCCCCTCCAGTTGCCATCAATTTCTCCATCAGAACTTCTGCAGTTATCTCTAGGATCTGGCCACCAGGGGTGATTTTGTGCCCCTTTCTCCCATCCTGTGGGGATCACTTGGCAATGTCTGGAGATATTGGTCACAACTTAGGGAGGAAAGTGCTACTGGCATCTACTGGGTGCTGCGAAACACCCCACTGTGCACAGGACAGCCCCTCACAACAAAGAAGTATCTGGTCCCAAGTTCCAAAAGAGCCAAGGTTGAAAAACCCTGCTCTGGAAGATAGGACAGGCCTGAATTCTCTTTTTGCACCTTTGGCAGAAAGACAAAAACAAGCAAAACAAAATAAAATCCATCCTCCAGGCATACACCTGGAACCTGCTGTTCTCTTCCCCACCTCTCAGGTCAGGATTGGAGAAAACAAGCAGGATCTTGTGGAACCAGCCTTTCCATTCCCCCTGTGGTCCTTCTCCCCACTGGGCAGGGGCTGGGGTGGGGGGCTCCACCTGGGCAGAAGAACCCATTCAGACCAGTGGCATTCAACCCTGGTGGCACATTAGATTCACATCCTTTCAAATATTTAGAATATGAATACTCAGAATTCAAATTGAATTTGTCTGGGATGGGGTCTGGCTGCTATTTTTTTAAAAACTCCAATGTGCAGTCTGGAGTGGAGTCCTGGCATCAGTATTTTTTTCAGATCTTCAAGTGATTCTAATGTGCCTTCAAGGTTAAGAACTACTGCACTAAGTATTTGCTGATTACTTGTCAAGTTCTTTTAAAAAGTTTTCTTCGTCAATTGATTAATTCTCCTTAGCAACAGTGACTGTTTAATCATCTGCAGGGGAGTTTGTGAAGGACAAGACAGTATCCCTGCCTTCAAGCGGCTTATAACCCCACAGGAGAAATATAATAATTTGTAATATATGTAAGTGCTAATTTAGTGGGACAGCAGTTGGTAGGATAAGGTCGGGGCTGGGAGGTCAGCGTCAAGGGGAAGATTCAGGCCCCAGAGAAGTGACAGTACCAGTAAGCAGAGAAGAGGAGGGGGTCCCACACACCCAAGACAATAATCACTACAATGTATTTCTTGAGGACGTCCTTGGTGCCAGCTGCTTATTAGCGCATCATCCCAAATATTAAAACCACGCAAGGTAGTTATATATCATCCCTATTTTCCGGAGAAAGAAACTGAGGCTGAGGAAATTTAATCTCAAGGCCACAGCTAGCAATAAATGGCACATCCAGGATTCAAGCCCAGAAGGAGTTGATTCCAGAGCCCGGTTCCCTTCCACTACAATGGGCTGGGACCGGTGTGACCGAGGCTCCCACTTGCCGTTTAGCACGGCAGCCTCAGGAACACATCAGTTTTGCCAAAGCCCAGGACACAGCGAGTCTTTTTCAGCTGGGGCTTTCTGGTGAGGGGGAAGTTCACACACATCCATCATCAGTCCTAGTAGGTCTGTAGAGAAAATGAAAGTTCCTATGGCCAGGATTCTCACCTGACCCTGGTTGGCTTGCTCACTGCACACATGTGGGTAACATGCTGTTATTGACTCCATATAAAGAGCTCCGCCCAGTGCTCTGGGCTGCACGGCTGCAGGAGAGCAGAGGCTGGAGGGGTGGCAGTGCCAAGGACAGAAACTGAGACAGCTGTGGGGGGAGAGAGGCGCAGAGGCAGAGACCTGCTTGCTGCATGAGGACTTGCTCTGAAGTGAACAGGATTCTAGTGCTTGACCTGCCACTGTGAGAGTAAAGCTCTTACCACAAGAACCCTTTCACCCCAAGAACGTTCCATTATCATTTTTTGGTCTCACCGAATCAAGAGCGAACTTGCCCGGGGCTCAAACCCATTGGTGAGACAGCATGTAGTGTGGAAACATGGTATGTATTGATCAGCAAACATTTACAGAGCACTTGCTCTACAGAAAATGTGGGGCATTGCCATGGAGAACTCAAAGAGCTTGCAATTATATCTCCAGGGTTTTCTATCAATGA
>JAVSCE010002878.1:0-37615 GCA_032199065.1 Smutsia gigantea
TTTTATCCATTCTGTTACTCTGTGTCTTTTGATTGGTGCATTCAGTCCATTTACATTTAGGGTAATTATTGATAGGTATGTACTTATTGCCATTGCTGGCTTTAGATTCGTGGTTACCAAGGGTTCAAGGGTTGCTTCTTTACTATCTACCAATCTAACTTAACTTTCTTGTTAAGTTATTGTAAACACAGTCTGGTGTTTCTTTCTTTCTCTCCCTTCTTATTCCTCCTCCTCCATTCTTTCTATAATAGGTGTTTTATTCTTTGCCTTTAGTTGTTATTTGGATGGTCTGCTTTCTTTGCTATGATTTTTTTTCCCTCTGGTGACATCTTTTTAGCCTTAGGTGTGCTTCCATCTAGAGCAGTCCATTTAAGATATACTGTAGTGGTGGTTTATGAGAGGCAAACTCTCTCAACTTTCGTTTGTCTGGAAATTGTTTAATCCCTCCATCATATTTAAATGATAATCGTGCTGGATACAATATTCTTGGTTCGAGGCCTTCTGTTTCATTACGTTAAATATATCATGCCATTCTCTTCTGGCCTGTAAGGTTTCTGTTGAGAAGTCTGATGATAGTCTGATGGGTTTTCCTTTGTAGGTGATCTTTTTTCTCTCTCTAGCTGCCTTTAATACCCTGTCTTTATCTTTGATCTTTGCCATTTTAATTATTATGTGTCTTGGTGTTGTCTTCCTTGGGTCCCTTGTGTTGGGAGATCTATGAGCTTCGGTGGACTGCGAGACTACTTCCTTCCCCAGCGAGGAAAGTTTTCAGCAATTATTTCTTCAAAGACACTTTCTATCCCTTTTTCTCTCTCTTCTTCCTCTGGTACTCCTATAATGCGAATATTGTTCCGTTTGGATTGGTCACACAGTTCTCTTAATATTCTTTCATTCCTAGAAATCCTTTTATCTCTCTCTGCCTCAGCTGCTCTGTACTCCTGTTCTCTGTTTTCTATTCCATTAACAGTCTCTCGCATCTCATCCATTCTGCTGTTAAGCCCGTCGATCGCTTGTCTGATTTCTGTATTGTCTTTCCTCAGTTCCCTCACTTCCTCCCTCAGCTCTTGCACATTTCTCTGTAGGTCCATCAGCATGGTTATGACTTTTATTCTGAATTCTTTTTCAGGGAGGCTGTGCATTTCCATCCCTTCAGACTCCCTCTCTGGGGTTGTCTGGTTGATTTTGGTCTGAACCATATTCCTCTGTCTTTTCATGGCTGTATAATTTGGTCACTGATAGTTGCCACGTATGTCAGCTGGGCTCTTTAAGACTTTAAAAAGAGAAGAAAAAAAAAAGAGAAAAAAAAAAGAAAGAAAGAAAAAAAGAAAGAAAAGAAAAAACAAAAACAAAACAAAAAAAAAACAAAAAAAATGCCCACCGGACGTAGATTCTGTGGGAATGCTCTAGGTGGCGCTATTGCCCCACTATTCCACAGCTGTGACTGTGCCGCTCCGCAGGGCCCTTTATCGCTCTGGCAGGGGTGGGAACGAATAGGAGGCTGTTGATCTCAGTGAGAAGTGTTAAGTATGGCTACGCTTCCTCAGTCGCCAGCTAAGGCGTCTGAAACTCCCCAGGACTCCCAGCCTGCTGGGCTGAGTGTGCTGGGGCGATCCGGCTCCTCCGCTGGGCTCCTGTCTCTTTAAGACCGCTGAAGAAAGCGCGCGCTTTTTTTTTTTCCTTCCCGGGAGCCAGCTGCAAGCACCCTGGCGCTTTCCCCGCTCAGATCCTGCCCCTCTGTCTCTCCAATCTCCGCTGCACTGCGCAATGTGGGTCAGCGCTCCCCGCGCAGATCCCCGGGGCTGGCTACTTCGCGGGGTGCACTTCCACTCCCTCCCGGCTCTGAATCCTCTCCTCCCGCCGGTGCGCTGGGGTGGGGGAGGGCTCGGGTCCCGCCGGGTCGCGGCTCCGTATCTTACCCGCCTCTTGGGGTGCCGAGTCCTCTCGGGTGTAGCTGCACGCTGTGCGCTTTCCTGTGTATTCTTGTCTCTCTTTTAGGAATAGATGTATTTTCTGTGTTTTCGTAGATAAATATAGTGTTGGGAGGAGATTTCTGCCGCCCTGCTCACACCGCCATCTTCCCGGAAGTCCCAAAAGACACAAAACGCTTTTATTGTATTCACCAAAGATGCCCTTTAATTTCTTTTCCCAGTAGTACTCTGCCGCCTCTGTGTTGAGCTCCTTACACTAGCCAGTTCTTACCTACCTGCAGTATGGTTCCCTAACATCCATGACCACACAGTTTCTCTCTGTGTGGGACTAAATAGCTTTAACACATGGACTCCATGTCTCAGCCTACTTAAAACCTGTTACTATGTTTTAACTTACAAGCTAATCAGATCAGACCAAATACGTCAAAATCCATGACCTTGGCTTTGGGTTTAGTCATTCACATCTGCCTCCCAAACACAGTCATGCCATACTCACATGCATATACATGCCCGTTAGCTAAGATTTTAATTTCAGGGGCCAGAGCAAGTATCACTAGGGAACGAGGCCAATGGCCGTGAGGCTGTGGCCTCCCCATGAGAATGCAAGGGTGCGCCAGGAGTCAGCTCAGAGGGTGACCCAAGGACTTCGGACTCATGTCCAGAGCAGTGTCCATGATTGCTCTGCCTTGACCTCAGGGAAGATTTGGTGAGGGTGACATCCTGGATTATCTTCATAATACCTTCCTCTGGGTAGAGTTGTCCGACTTTTGCACCTAGTGGCCACTGAGCAACTAGTGAACACCAGGGACTTAGGACCCGCCACCACCCCCACTGCCCGGGGCCACCAGGATTCAGCTTCTGCCCGTAGCATTGTTCTAACCAGACGAGGTGCTACAGATCAGCTCGGGATGGGTTGTGTTCCCTGACACATTGTTTAAAGAAAATCACTGCCTTCCTCCCTGGGTAAACAGCTGTTACAAATGAAAGGTCACCAGGCAGAGGCTTCAAAGCCACTAGACTCTGTTGACTTTCAAGACATTCTGCAAAAAACAGTAATTAAAATGGTATATTTGAGTCCTCTTTATTTGTGAAACAGTTTAGTATCCTACATGGTTAAAACCTAGGCTCTATCCGGAGGAAGCTTTCCTCATTATGCCTCATAAGCGAGCTTGAAGTGACAATCATAACCGACCCTATGAAGTGGTTGCAAGGATTCAAGGGGCTGATATGAGCAAATTCCTTGGACTAGTTTTGGGTGCATAATAAGGCTTCAATAGACATCAGCTTTTATTCTTACCAGGAGGCACTGGCTAGCCTTTTCCAAACTCTATCATGGGATCCTTAAAACACACTTATGAGAAAGGACATATCTCAGTCGTGTACATAGGGAAACAGGCCACACAGTTGGAAAACTGCAGAGCGGTGATGGCATCCACGGCTACCTCATCTCACACTCTACCCTATACCACTTCCCAAGATGGGGAAGATCACCCAACTTTGAAAATGGGTCAGGTGTTTCAGGGTAGAAATGAATGTTTGAGAACCTTTTAAGTTTTGTTTATCCAAAGAAATGTCAGGGTACCAGTCTAGGGGGACGCAGCAGGAAACATGACTGTGAATCAGCTGCCTGATAAAATAGCCAGGATGGAGCCCATGTCATTGCAGGACTCAACAATGTCACTGAAAACGTGAGTTGCTTATTCCAGTGTGTAATTTCCCTTTAAGACACGAAAGGAGAGTTCAAAGAGAATGGCCCAGATAGCACCACAAGTCGCTTTACTAAAATGTATTTGTTTTTATTAGCTGTTTGCTTCAATGAGAATTATACTCTCATTAGCATTATACCAAAACTTTACTTTTCACTAATTTCTCCTAGTTTGTCATCTGGATCTAGGGTGTACAGGATTATGTTCAAAACACACAGTCATGTAACTATATTTCTTGCAGCACTTAAGACCCCTGAGTTTAAATCAATTCAATTCAGTAAACACTTACTGAGTCCCTTTCCTGAGGAAATAGTATTCGAGAGACCACCACGAACGAGACATGGTCCCCGACCTCCAGGAGCTTACTGTGTCTAAAACTGTGCTGACCGATACAGTTATCAGCAGCCACATGTGGCAACTTACATTTAAATTAAAGTGAAAAATTCAATGCCTCAGAGCACTAGCCACAGTTCAAGCACTCAGTAGCCACATATGGTTGCTAGCTACTGCGTTGGACAGGGCAGTATAGAGCACGCCGGCACTGCACAAAGTCCTACTAGACAGGGCTGCTCCACTGGACAGGGGCAAGAGTTCTTCTTTGGCAAGCCTGCCGCCCCAGTTGTGGGGTTGGGGGGTGGGTTTCTTAGGCAACATGTGGGAACAGCACCGCCCTCAGGCTTGACGTTTGAAGACATGGATTCGGATTCTGCTTCTGACTTTTGTTGGTCTTCGGCAAGGCCCTTCCCTTCTCACGCTGGTTTCCCCACCAGAAAGCATGGACACCAGGCCACAAGACCTCTATGACCCCTGCTGTCCAAATGCTCTGGGATGTTGTGAATGAATTGGCAGAATATGTTGTCTGTGTGTGTCACGATGTGCCAAAGCTACAAGAAACTCCAAAGAATGCTGTTTTTCATTTTAGAAGTTTCATTTTAAATTGACTCTAATTGTCAATAGTAAAAGTCCATATATGCAGTCCTACACTTGCCAAACTGATTTTTTAAATGAGATTATTTTATTACCCATCTTTGTAGAACATCAGGGTTTCCCTAAAGGAAACTTAAATGTGTTTCTTTCTTTCTTTTTTTTTAAATGTGCTCTAGAATTTCAGTTGTGATGCCTCCTTGCCCAAGCAGCAGGCTGCCTATTTTCTGTCCCCAAAGCGTGGTCAAGTTAAGTGCCGACAAACACTAACAGCCAAGCCCTTGGTCTGGACTGCGGTGATTCCTCACAAAAAGAGAAAAGAAAAAAAAAATCATAAAAATAGCAAACCCCAGGTTATTTCTGTCCAGAAAAAAATGAGTGAACATTCACTGAGGACCTTTGGCGTCATGAGGCACGTAGGTCCTTCACCTCATTAAAAGACTGGCCAGGGTAGGCTGGGCAATCAATCCCTGTTTGCAAAACAATAGCTGACTAAAGAAAAGTTTCCATTTCCCTCGAGTCTATGATGTGTGACTATACTTACTGGTGTTAAAGAAATACCAATTCTATATCCTTTTTTTTATTATTAAAATATCGTCGATATACAATCTTATGAAGGCTTCCCATGAACAACATTACCGTTACACCATTCACCCATGTTATCAAGTCCTCATCCCCCCACTACAGTCACTGTCCATCAGCGTAGTAAGAGGCTATAGAGTCACTACTTGTCTTCTCTGGGCTGTACTGCCTTCCCCGTGACCTACCTATATTGCGATTGGGCCAATTCTATTTCCTTTTAAAATGACTATCTTAGCATGGTGTCCTTAAGCCTTGGCCCTCTAGATTTTCTCATCAACTGTGTTCTTCTTCCCATATCAGCTGGAAAGCTAACAGTCTCCTTCTTTTTATCTAGACCACTGAGAGCATTACATGGGACCCACTCTAGGATGTGGAGCCCGAGGCGGGGCAGTCTAGTTCAGAAGACCCAAGGAGGGTGGCTTTGCGGCACTTTTTGGTTCAAATTCAGCTCCTCAGTAACAAGAGGGGACCTTCTGGGTCACCCTCTGCCCCCACCACCCGGGGCAGGTTCCAGCATGAGGGTTTGGGTGAGTGGGTTGGGCTTGCCTGCCTCTTACCAGTGCAGAGAGCTTGGTCTCTGGCCGGGTGCTAGCAACCTGCCCACCTTTCTGCCTTCTTTACTTCCCAGGTGAGTTGTGGGGTCGAATGAACTGGGATTTGACACCTACTCTACCACTTTGGGGAAGTTGCTAGCCTTGTCGAGCCTACATTGCCTGGGCTACAGAATGAGGATAAATAATAACTGTGTAGCATATGGGGGACCTGCTGACCAGGCTGTACCTATGGCTCCTGACGTGGGGGAAGGAGTCAGGGCCTGGCGTTGGGAAGTGGGGAGGGAATCCGGGATCTGCCACTTTCTAGCCGCGCAGGCTCCAGAAGCTCTCCTTGGGTTGTTTCCTGTTCAGTAAAATGAGGATTCCTGGTAATTCACAGGCTCTGCATGGGAGTTACAGCGCCCCTTTAAGCCTGTTCCATCAACAGCCTCTAGCCAGGCTTCCTGCTTCCCCCACCAGTGATCTTTCAGTGACATGTCTGATCCCATAAGGCATACCCCGGCTTAAAGCCCCAGTGGGTCCTTATGGCTTTTTAAGGTTTGCCGGGAATACTTCTGGCGGTCAGCACGGAAAGCCCCATGTGCCAGGAAAGCCCATGGCTGGGCCACCCCCCTGCAAGTCCCCACCCGCCTCCCAGCACTCATCTCTCACCACTCACCTCTGGTCACTATGCACTCCTCTGTCCGTTGGATCGCCCTTGCCCTGGCCCTGCCTGTTCAGAATCTGATTTCACTGGTATGGAGCCGGAGTATAGGTGTCTAAAGCTCCCCGGTGGCTCTAAAGCACAGCCAAGGTTGGGAATCCCTGCTCTGCTCTTGCAGGTCTCCAGACACCCCGTGTATTGTTCCCTATACCTGAGCTGACCTTTCCCCTGCTTTCTTCCCTTGCATAATTCCTGCTTATCTCCATGCGGCTCAGGAGGCTCTTCCTCTGGGCAGCCCTCCCAGACATCTTCAGGCAGACCCACCTACATCGCTCTGCTGGGCTCTCAGAGCACCCTGGGCTTGCTTTCATCAGAATCTGATTGTTCTGCATTATGATTGTTGGTTTACCCCAACTCACGCCCTCATTAGATCTTGAGTTTCTTTCAGGAAGAGATTTCATCTTTCCTCCTTGTATCCCTGGAGCCCAGCAGGCTCTGACCCATTTCAGGCCTTCATTAAGTATTTGGTGAACAAATTAATTAAGACAAGGCCATCTGACCTCTTGTGAGTTACATTCTAAGAAAGAAACATGAACACAATAACCCGAGTCTATCACAGGAACAAGAGGTTAAGGAAAAAAGAGATCCCAGTGCAATACAAGGCTTTAACAAATCTATAAAAGTGGACAACCCCCGATAGTCAAATTAAAAGAAATTCTTAGTTTTGCTCTTCAGTGGATATTGATTTTTTTCTCTTCCAGGGGGAGAAAAAAGATACATTATGAAATTCCTCCTCCACCCACATTACCTGTTGTAAAAATGTAACTGGAAATGATTTCTCGGACTCAATTATTTTGGTTCGTGATTTTCTTTCTTCCTCCTTGTCCTTCCCCTCAGCTGGCCTTTGCAGAGGCAGGAAGGTTCACCGCCCACACTGTTTCTCTCTGTCTTTAAAACTCTTTTATCAGCAGGCTTTCTGATCTTCAAAGCCGCCTGTATGCGGTGTGACCCCACTGCCTCAGACCCCCCCCCCCCATGCGGAGCAGTGAGAGCTGCGAGTGTTTTTGTCATTTTGATGACTTGCGTATTTGGACCGCCTTGGACAGCCGGATAGCGTGGCCCTCACTAAATCTAAAGGGAAGAACAAGTCAGCATTTTTAAGCCCCTTTCACCCCCAAATCTAGACACACTGGAAAATTAACACCAGACCCTGGAGTTAAGCAAACAGTGAGTTTCTAGGTCTCCTTGCCTTTGGCCCATCCCACGGGGCAGCAGCCCTCATCCCTGTCTTTTCACGTAGTCCAGTCCTTGCTGCTGGTGTTCCTCACACTCTCAACCTCTGTGACTAATTGCAGTGCTTGATCCTGGATAAATTTGAAAGCTATGATGATGAAATTCAGCTCACCCAAAGAGCCCTGTCTCTGCTGGAGGAAAACAGGCTCTGGGCTGGTGTGGTGTTTCCTGACATGTACCCCTGGACCAGCTCCCTACCACCCCATGTGAAGTACAAGATCCGGATGGATATAGATGTGGTGGAGAAAACCAATAAGATCAAAGACAGGTGATGTTTCAAGCAATCTCAGAAGGCCCTGGGCAACCCCAGGGATGTATGAGGCAAGGAGAGGGGGCTCTTCTGGGCTCAGGCCAACCACCTCCTCTTGAGGGGGTGGGTGCAGGGGTAGGAAGGTTACTGGGAAAGGCATAGAAACACTTTGGTACCAAAGAAATAAGCTAACCAGTTGGCCCTACTAGTTGGTAAGACCAGAAGAGCTCAGCTACCCTGCCTCACACCTGCAGTTCAGCATTTATCCCTACCTGGCCTTTGTACAATTTGGAGATGGAAACCCCTAGGTACTGAATTACCTTCACATAGAGATTCTGCAAAAGGAGTTTCTCCAAAGTCACTGGGAAATCATATTTAGTATAGAGTAAGGGACTGAGACTGGACTCAGCCTATAAATCAATAAAATTAAGTTAAATCAGAGGAAATAAGACATTTTTATAAAGCTCAATGTAGAGTCCTTGAATGAAAGCAATTACCAGACACATTGTGGGTGATATTCACAACTGAGATTTAAACTGTGAACTAGAACATAGAATCAGAGAGTCGGTAAAGGTTAGGGGTAAGGTGTCAGGGGAGTGATTTCTGAGTCACCTCGTGCTTGCGAGCTGTCAGCTGTCCATTCCTGTTCACATCCTTTGTCCCTCCCTCTGGTTCCTTCTTAGGTACTGGGATCCTGGTCCCAGAGCCGATCCTGTGGAAGACTTCCGATACATCTGGGGAGGGTTTGCCTATTTGCAGGACATGGTTGGACAGGGCATCGCGAGGAGCCAGGCCCAGGCTGACGCTCCGGTTGGCATCTATCTCCAGCAGATGCCCTACCCCTGCTTCGTGGATGACTCGTGAGTTGGGGACTACCAATCCCCTATCCCGACAAGCTAACGAGGTGGGGCTGCTGTCTCTTTGGAGAGGAACCAGGCGACTGGGGCTAGCTTGTAGAGGATGGAGCTCTGACTGAGGAGCCTGCTTGTCGGAGGCTCCAGGCCGGGCCAGGTGGGCCAGTGAAGTGGCAGGGAGAAAGGAGGTGGTGTGGGTGGAAAAGGGAAGGTAAAAATTAAAGCGAGAGAAGGGAGGTTGGGGGAGGGGACAAAAGCTCTTAAAATTTCCACGGCATAGTATGCTTGGCATGCGGAAGAGCTCCCATCAGTGCTTGCCCAATGATCGCCAAATCAGCAAATTAGGACCCTGCATCGCAAGTAGGTCCGGTTCCTAGGGGCCTCAGAATAATGCAGCTCTTTCCCTAATTAACATTCCCGCGATGGACTTTTAATGAAAAGGCAGAAGAATGTGCTGGATGAGCTCCGGCCTTCCCTCCCTGCCCGCTCTGTCCCCAGGCCAGTACATTTGCTGGCCAGGAGCAAACTAGCCAGGTACCTACTGTTTTCTGAACGTGCATTTGGGGGGTGGTAGGGGGACCGAGAAGAAGAGGGGCTGGGAGGGCTCACTGACCATGGTGCTTGGGGGCAGAACTATTCCCAGGACAGCAGCAAAGGCTTACAGTTGGCTCAGGGATACAACTCCAAGAAAAACAATGGGAAGTTCATCATAGTGTATCTTGTGTCTGTAGGGTTTAGGGAGGACAGAATCATGTACAACCAGAAGAAAGGAAGAGCCAAATTGCCAGCTGGCAACACAGTAAAGTAAAGCCTAGTATGGACACTGGAAGCCCTCTCTCAACACCCTAGTCCAATCAGTTCTCCTTTCTTGGCCTACAAAAGACTACAGAGGCAAGAGTGGCCATTCTGCAGTCAGCTTTGGGTTTGGGCAATAGGCAAGTATGGGAAGAAGAGCCAGAAGCAAAAAACCAATTCCACTTTGAGAATCAGGATGGGAGTGGCTGGCAGGGCAGCTGGGTAGACAGTAAGGAAGCAGGCAGGATTCTGGCCATTCAGTGTGGGAGAGCCCTCTGGTGACAGGTCCCAGAAGTGCAGCTGTATGAATTTATGGTTCTCTCTCCAGGGCCATCTTGAGTGAAACCGTCCCCTGTTGGCACTGGGTCCCTCTGGTGACACCCAACAGTTCTCAATAGATAATAATCCCTAAGGCTTTACTAGCACATTAAGTGCAGGGGAAACATGTGTAAAGTTCATAATAAAGTAATTCCAAAATATCAGATCTCCCCTGCTTGCTGGAAAGGATATCCACTGGTACATGACTGGTAGAGTCAGCAGTGATGGGATCATGGACTGATTCACTGGTGGTTCAGTTGCCTTCATAGAGTGCCACACTGATTGGCTATTTGGTGCCTCTTCCTGCACAACTAGGGTATGATCCTCCAGGGCAGATGGTGCCATCCTTGCCACGGCCTCAGGGAGCCCCATTACTGACCTCACCACCAGTCCCCTGTTCACTGTCAGTCAGTGTGTTTCTGTCCATTCCAGCCACATCCCACACCATCAGATCTGCAGTCCTTTCCTGTGAGATCTTTTAAGAAGGTCTACCCTGTGTAATGTACATAATACAATTTTATTTACATATTTTATTTACAGAGCATTCATCTGGGCTGTCCAAAAAGCTACCATCTTGCTCTAAAGAAAAATTAATCCTTCAGGACAAAGTACAATGTTTGAAAAGATTCAAGGCTGCTGAATGCCCAGGAGTGACTTTCTGCCTTTCCTTTTGCCTGGGCTTTGTTCTCAACACATTCATTTAACAAACATTTACTGCACCTCTAGCAGGTACAGGACATTCTACTAATTTGCTTTTCTCCTCTCGTTCCAGTTTTATGATCATTCTGAACCGCTGTTTCCCTATCTTCATGGTGTTTGCCTGGATCTACTCTGTCTCCATGACTGTAAAGAGCATTGTCTTGGAGAAGGAGTTGAGACTGAAGGAGACCTTGAAAAGTCAGGGTGTTTCCAATGCAGTGATTTGGTGCACCTGGTTTTTGGACAGCTTCTCTATCATGTCAGTGAGCATCTTCCTCCTAACCATATTCATCACGGTAAGCCAGATGGAGAAAGCCCAGAAAATCTTGAATAGTTCTTTTTATCCCACCTTTCTCCCCATAACTGAACTTGTGCCTACATTAGTCATCTGTTCACCAAGAATAGCATGACATACTAGCTGCCCCGCCATTCCAGCCAAAGTGGAAACGCTCAGAGAGATAGAGTCTCCCCCAAAACGCCACTGTACCATAGTGTCTTCCCTGTTCCCACTTCTAGGGAAGCTGCTATTAGCAGAGCCCAGCACAGGGTGATTGTATGTACAAAGGGTTCTGTCTTTCCAAACACCGAAAAAAATAAGTACAAAGAGTGTTTTCCTGGGATTACTGTCCCAACCACTGGCTGGGGTTGGAACATGAAGAGCGTTTTCAGTGCATTACGAGAGGAGACCTGGACTGTTTGGACCATAATGGTCAACCATTCGTGGCTTGACCAAAGAACGTTCCGCTGCCTGAAAAATCTCCCAGACCTCTCAGTTTTAAAGGATGGAATTTGGAATCCATTCTTTCTTAGTGACAGAGTTTTTATAGCTGCAGACAGCATGCATAGGTCTATCCTCTGCAAACTTGCAGCGCCTCATAAGCTAGACTTGGAAATAAAACGTTATTTCATAATACAGTTACCCTTCATTTTTAGTTCCTCCACATTAGATAATCTTTTGTGCTTGTTAAATAGTAAGGACATAAATTTAGGTAGTTTTTTATATGTTTGATGGGATTTGGTATAAGCTTTAGACTTCGGGCTTTGCAATCTCCTGATATGGTGTCATCAAGCTTGTTCTGCCTCTTAACCATCATCACATCAGTGCACCTCTGCACTAGACTGTACGTGTGCTGGCTCACAGGCCGGCTAGGTGTGTCCTATCCCACGCTGGACCGTACCTGGTGTCTGCTCGATCCAAGAGTGTTCTATCACACATCCTGTCCAACAACACACATCCAGTTAACCCAAATCCTGCCCCCTCTCTTGGCAGGATAATATGCTAAGTCTGTGAGTTTTAAGTGTTGCCCTGTGATTCAGTGAGCTGGGTCGTGGCCTTAGCCACAGCAGTGCTAGAGCCCTATCAAAACCAAATCTGATATAGCAGTCATCCTGCTCAAACAACCTGGTCCTTCCCAGAAGTGGCGTTAAAGTTGCAGAGTCCCAGAGCGCCACAGAGATGAGGGGAGAAGCTGAGCTCTCTGCCTTCCTGTAGGGCCCCTTGTCTCATCCCATCCTTCAGTCTGCTCCTTTCCCCACTACCAAGACATTTTGTGTCCTCAGATCAAAAGGAGTCAAAATGCATAAGCATCTGACTTGTGCAAAACACATAAACATGCGTGACATTTTGCAATGGCCTGAGACCTGGTGCTAATAAGTGACATTGAGATCTGCTTTCCTAAGAATGGGCAGTAGGACTTCAAAGCTTTTAGGACGTGAGGCAAAGAATGTTCACCAAGAGTTTCTTACACAAAGGGGTTTCTCCTTGTGGGAACCAGAACATTGTTTCAGAGATGACGGAAACAGAGCTTTCCCCACCAAAATAGGAGCTTCCTTAGAATGCCGCTCCCATCTTTCCCTTGTCCTTCCTTCCCACCTCAGCTTTGCAGGAAAGAAGCTGGAAGCTGGGACAATGAGAAGGTTCCACTGTTTTTTAAGCTATTAGGAACAAAAGAGAAAAGTAGTCATTAGAGGAGGCCAGTGAAACTGTGGGTTCAGCCAAGTGACTTTCATCTCTGTCTCAAGTCAATGAGAAATAATATAGCCACAGAGGTTTGTAGGACTTTGCATTGAGCTAAGAAATTGATTTCATTCTTCTAAGAATAGCAACAATCATCTTAAAGTTCTTACAGCCAAAAGCTACATGTTCAGCTGTGGACTTCGTTTTACCAAGTTGCATGTGGTTAAAGAAAAAGAAGTGAGCTTTTCAGGGTGATGTGGAGAACTCTTTAAAACACAAAATCAGGGATTCTTAGTCCTAATTTTGACTTTTGTTTAGTGTTCCTCAGAGTTTGGTTCTAGTTAAGCATGGCCCTCTTCCACCCTTCTTTGCCGTTTGTTTTATTCTATTTTTTCAATCTGTTTTGTCAGTGCCTGCCAGGCAGGAGAATGTGAATAAAGGAGAAATGTAGCAATAACAGATAAATGGCACATTTGTTCCACTAGGTTTTCACATGCCCATAATAGATGTTGCCGAATGGTCTCTTTATTGAGAAGAGCCCAGCGCTTCAGAGCACCACCACCGACTGATCAGAACCCGTTCAAGAGATGAACCTATTTATACGTTTATGTTGCTGAGAAAAGAAAAAGATGACATGTATTTGGAGTTGTGTGTGATGGGTAAAAATCCTCATAGGGTATCTATAGTAAAGGAGAACCAAGAAAGCCTGATAAATTAGAACATCTCAGCTTATCCTATAATGTAATTGGACAGCAGGTCACTTAGTGGAAATTGCTAATTTAGTCTTATTTTCTACATAGCCAAAGTGATTAACTCATTAGTCAATGTGAAATATAGTGAGTCTTGCACACAGTTTATGAAATGTATTTGTAGCATATTAGTGGATGGGGAAGATTAATCTACTTCCAAATAATTTGGATTAATTACTGATGTTTTCACCAATATGAAAATGGCAAATCTTAGAATACAAGTACAAATGATTGAGTCAGCAGACCAGGTCCCAAGCAATGTGCTACAGTTTTTTGGGTGGTCTCCCGCCACCCTCTTTTGTTCTTCATGTACTCACTACATCCCAGAGCTGTCAATGCTCCAGAACACCTCCACCACCCCTACCCTCTGCTGCAGCAAATCTTCCTCCCTTGCTCTGGGCTCATTGCTCCACACTATCCCCTTCCCACCAAGGATTTTCTTACTTAACACTTAATAATTATTAGGTACTGATAGGCAGCCTAATGTGTTACCCTTCTAGGGAACATGGCTTTCATAGGGATTAAAGGAACTCAGTGCATTGAGTCTTGAAGGTGGAAATTCAGACATGAACAGTAGCTGGTGGGAGAGACCCCTCTGGGGCAGAGAGCTTCTGAAGGCCCCGAATCACTGCACAGAGCTCACCTCCTGAGACACTTGGTGCCCCTGGACATGGGTGGAAATCACTGACTCAAGTGTCCTCTTTGGTTTCAGCATGGAAGAATCCTTCGTTACAGCAATCCATTCATCCTCTTCCTGTTCCTGCTGGCTTTCTCCACTGCTACGATCATGCAGTGCTTCGTGCTCAGCACCCTCTTCTCCAGGGCCAGCCTCGCAGCAGCCTGCAGTGGTGTCATCTACTTCACCCTCTACCTGCCACACATTCTCTGCTTCGCCTGGCAGGACCGAATGACCGCCAACCTGAAGATGGCTGTGGTAAGCGGATGATACATTTTCTCCAAGGGGTCTTTAGCAGTTCTAGAGGACCGTTCTACCCTTTGAGGGGATTCCCCTTTGCCTTTTGGCTCAAAGTTATGTAAGGTTTAAAGATGTGGGAGCAGTCTTCACCCTGAGCAACCTAAGAATTCGTTCTCACCAAACTGCTTGATTAGTCTGCCTTGGGAAGTAATTGAAAACCAGTTCAATTCAAACCAGCTCAACCCCTGTGTGTATCTGTAACAGGACAGCCAGGCCCATTTCATTCAGTTTTATTTTCCCAACATCTGAGAAGATTTAGAAGGGAGGGAGCTTGTTCCCTAAGTGTTCTATCCGGAAAGATGTTCCCATGAATTGAAAGTTTTTGTTTTTCTCCAAAAGAACATGAATCAGGGTAATTCTACAAGTGTCTTTATCATGCTCCACCAGTGTACATAGAGAGTGGGCAGAAATAAGCCAGTTAAAAACCAAGCTCTGCTGCCAGAAGACTCCAGAAGTTCACTTTTGATTGCCTGAGAGACCTCTTAGTTCTGAATTCCCAAACTAACAGCCCTGTCTTTTTCTCTAATTGTTTTCAAATGGGCCATTTCCACCCTCTCATTAACCAAATTAAACAGTTTCCAAGCCACATAGGGTGTATTTTCCCTTGTCCTCCAGAATCTTCTGGCCCACAGTTGTCTGTGCTATAGGGTCCAGAAAGGACTGCCACCTGCTTCTCACTGGGGAAAGATCTAAGGTCTGTGTGGTTCTCACAACGCCAACTTATTTGGCTTCAGAGCTGCCAGAGCATCTGCCTTTTATTTTTCATGTTAAATAAGAAACTAATTGCTGCTATTTGTAGCACCCAATTTTCTAACATGATCACAATGGGCTAGTAGCAAGAAATCGTGTCTCAGCCTGTGAGCAGAGCTGAGCTACCTTGGTATACTGGGTAAATGGTTGGTATTTGAGGCCACAACTAGCTTCTTGGGTGTGTGGATCCCCCCAGAAAGCTGTAGTTCTGGCAGCTGCGTGGACTAGAGCTTGGATGAGATTTTTTCAGTGGTGTTTGTGAACATATTGCTAGAGAGATTTCCTTCTGCAGAGAGACATTCTGAACCCACCCTGGGTCCTGCAAACCAGAGAGAGGCCTTCTGAGCAGAAGAAATGGGAATAACCCACCCCTATGCTTGTGGTTATGTGCTTCTTGGCATGCCAGGGACCACCTGTGGGGACATGGCTGGGGAAGTTCCTCTCCAGACTTCCTTTTGCATGTTACCTATTCAGTCGACGTGTTCTCTCCGCAGAGAAGATTATTGTCTCCAGTCTGGATATGGGAAAAAGTCATCACAGTTACAGTCTGAGATTTTTCTGGTCTCTCTGACAGACCCTAGGAGGTCACGGGGCCATCACCTGCCGGGCCCCCTAGCCTGCCCTAGGACGTGATGACTCTGTGGACACTCCTAGTGGGATTCTCATAAAGTAGCTCAAGTTAGTTTCTTTGCTCTGTCAAAAACTGAGTGATCTTAAGAAAAAGGCAGAAGGGACAAAAGGTAGGAAGTTGAACATGAGGACCTTTGTTCCTCTGGCGTGTGAGCCACGTGGTGTTTGTCTTCCCCATTACACAGCTGTGTTCCGTTGAACAACTGAGAGGTGGCCTGGTGGGTATTGGGCAGGGGTCCCTGAGACCTGAGTAGCATTCCCAGGATTCTCTGCTTGAGGGAAGACTTCCTTAACCCCTCCCTGGGGTGGCCTGCCCCCTGGACACATGGACGCACTCATGTGGCCATCCTCCCTGCCTTATGGGTGCCGTTGGCTTGGGTAAAAGGCCCTCTGCTCTTCTCGTGTGCCGTCTTTGCCCTGCTGCAGAGCCTGCTGTCTCCTGTGGCATTGGGGCTCGGCACTGAGTACCTGGTTCGCTTTGAGGAGCAAGGCCTGGGGCTGCAGTGGAGCAATATCGGGAAGAGTCCCATGGAAGGGGATGACTTCAGTTTCCTGATGTCAGTGGAGATGATGCTCCTTGATTCTGCTCTCTATGGCCTGCTTGCCTGGTACCTTGACCAGGTGTTTCCAGGTAAGGCTCAGCCTCCATAAGGTGAAGGCAAACGGGTTCTTCATGTCTGCAGCCCTCCACTTTCATCTAGTTTTAATCTCATCCTTTCTAAAGTCTTTCAATCTGAGTTGACTCTCAGAACCACCATTTGATACTTAGATCCAGGAGTCAAAAACCCAGCAGTGAATGCTGCTGGCTCCACTTTAGAAACAGACACAGAATTTGATCCCTTGTCATCCCCTCTACCATTACCTTCCCGGTCCAAGCTTCCTTCCACCATCATCTCCTACCAGTCTGCTCTCCACATTAGATTCAGAGAGATCCTTTCAGAATCTAGGTCAGATGGTGTCAACCTACTCTTCAGATCCCTCCAGTAACTCGTTCAGAGTAAAATCCAATGTCCTAAACCCAACCTACAAGATGCTTCATTATCAGCCTCCAACTATCCTCCCCATCCCATGTCCTTCCTTCTCCCACATGTTTCTCTGCTCCAACCAGACCAGTCTCCTGCTGACTGCTCTTCAGTGCACTGAGTACATTTCCTCCACAGGGCCTTTGCACCTGCTGTTCTCACGGCCCAGAGCATGTTCTACGCCCTCCTCTCCAGCTCCCCACATCTGCAGGCTTGCTGCCTTAGTTCCTTCAGGTCTTCATATGCCACCTTGTCACTGGCATCTTTCCAGACTGAAAATATCCAAATATCTATCCCTGTATAAATAACATTCCTTCAGTGGTCCTATTTCCTGATCCTACTTAATATTTCAGTCATCACCATCTGACATGATATGTATCTGTAGGTGTTTATTAACTCTGTACTCTTAATAGAATATGGGCCCATGAGAGGAAGCCCACAGGCTGTTTTGTTCAGTGTTACAGTCTCGGTGCCCAGAACAATGCCTCACTTTTGGTGGACACTGAGTAAATATCTGATTAATCTGAAGGTGGAAAATCACCTCTTAAAACAAAATTGGCTGTTTGCACAGCTTTGTGTTTGCTTCGTAGAAATCCATTTTCCTTCAGAATAAGTGTTTCCTGGTAGCTAGAGAAATCCCTCCTCCATCTGAGTGGTCTCTAAGTCGACCAACAGCCATCTTGTGCCGTGGTGACCATGGCTTGGCTCTCCTTCCTGTGGCCAGGAGCAGGTAGGGGAGGGAGAGGCTGGCCCTGGTCCCTGGAAAGAAACAACTCCGATCATCTTGGAGCAGCCTTTGTAAAGGCAGGAGTCCATACACGGCAGTCCTGGCATGAGACAGATCACTGAGTCAGGAGGCCTGGGTTCGGATCCCAGCTGCAGGACTAGACTAGCTTCCTGGGTCGGCCAGAGCAAAGCCCCACAAACTGGGTGGCCGGAACAACAAAAGTTTATTGTCACATTTCTGGAGGCTAGAAACCCCAAATCGAGGTATTGGCAGGGCCATATGTTCCCTCTGAAACCCGTGGGAGACGCATCCTTCCTTGCCCCTTCCTCGTTTCTGGTGGTTTTTGAGCAATCTTGGGCGTTGCTCGGACTGCGGGCGCATGACTCCAGGGCTCCGTATTCACGGGGCACCCTCCCTGGGGGTGTCTGCGCTCACAGGGCCATCGTCTTACAAGGATACCAGTCCTATTGGGTCAGGGGCCCACTCCACTCCAGGGTGACTTCATCTCAGTTTCATCATACCAGCAATGACTCTATTTCCAAACAAGGCCACATTCTTAAGCACCAGGGATTAAGACTCGAGGGTCTTTTTATTTTTCTGATACCAAGTGTGTTGGTTTTTCCAAATTGACCAATTCTCTGACATTTACTGGCATCCAACAACTGAATTTCATTCTGACCGTAACTACCCAGAATTAGCACAGACCCTAGGCTTGGCCCCACAAGGCTGCTGCCGCTTCAGATGTCAGATGCAAATGCCGTGAACAGCCTACCCACACTTCTGTCCGACTCTTCTCAGCAGCCCCGCGCAGATTCAATAATTCCCTAGAACAACCCACAGAACTCAGGAAAGTGGTCCACTTACAATTACAGCTTTATGATCGAGAGTACAATTCAGGAACAGCCACACGGAAGAGATGCGTGCAGGTGAAGTACAGGAGGAGCTTCCATACCCTCTCCAGGTGTGCCAGCCTCCCGGCATCTTGCGGCCAGCTTCCAACCTGGAGGCTTCCTGAATCTAATTGTTCGACAGTTCTTGTAACCCAATCTCCAGCCCCCTCCCCTCCCTGGAGTACAGGACCGTGGGGCTGAGAGTCCCCATCCTCTTTTCGCCGGTTTAGTCTTTCTGATGCACCGTCCCTCCCCATCTTGAACTTATCTAGGGGCCCCACCCTGAGTCCACTTCATTAGCATAGACCCAGGTGTGGTTGAGAAAGGGGCTCATTATGATTAACAAAAGACATTCCTACCGCTCTGGAAATTCCAAGGCTTTGGGAGCTCTGTGACAGACTGGAGACAGAGATCAAGCCCTATTTTGTATTCAGACCTCAGAGCTCAACATAGCCTTTTTTGAGGTGTGGGGGACACACTTCAACCCAAAATGGTGACTTTGAGCAACACATCAGACTTTCTGTCTCACTGGGCCATTAGGGAATAGAGTAAGTGAAAATAAGTTGGATTAAAATTGAAATTTGTGAATAATTCAACAGCTTTATTTTAACCGAACTGAAGTTTTAATATGTTCAACAACTATTTGCTGAGCAGTGTGTATATGTTAGGCTCGGCACCAGTTTCCGGGAAAAGAGGAATGCAAAAAAACATTCCCAGGTTTGCCCTGGACATGTGTACAGTCTAGCAGTGGCCATGAAACACGGGATAACTATTAAATAAACAAAAACAACATCTTATAGGGAGCAACACCTGCTAAGAGAACTGGACTAGAAATCTGGGAATCTTTTCCTTGAAACCCAAATGGGTCTGGTAGAATGGGGTGGTTAAGATCAGTGGTATCAGAACCAGATGACCCCCATCTGCACCTCTATTTAATTAGCTGTGACCTTGGGCAGATGATTGAAACCTGGTGTGCCTCAGTTTCCTTATCCACAAGAATACAAATACTACCTATCTTTCAGGGTTGTTTTGAGGATTAAATTATATAGCACACATGGAAAACGCTTATCATAATGCCTGACACATGGCACCCAACAAAGGCTACTGATTCATAATCATCATTATCTAGTAACTGTTGGAAAAGAGCATGATTAAATTCTTCAATAAAATGTTTTCTTGAAAAACAAAATCACCAGTCTTAGTGTCGCTGGTTCCATCGAAAACACAGGAACTTGAATTAAAACATGTTGGAAGGAATAGTCTTCGTGGTGGTCCGTGGATAGCTGTGTATGCTTATCTAAGAGCTGGGAATATCTGTTTACAATGTGAGGTTCAGATAGATGAATTCTAAATCTTATAAAATTGTGGTAAGGCAGGACTACTTAGGCTTTTTCTGTTTACTTACCTGTCTATTTCTAGGGGACTATGGAACCCCACTTCCTTGGTACTTCCTTCTACAAGAGTCCTATTGGCTTGGTGGCGAAGGTGAGTTATTTAAAATGAACAAAAAACGCAAAACACCCTTAATGTTTGAAACCTGCTCCTCCTTTGGCTGTGTGTGGATACGTGTGAGTTGCAGAGGTAGCTCTTAGCAAAGTGTGTGATTCCTCATCAGTCAGTGGCCTCCTGGAGGCTCTGCCACCACAATGGGGCGTCACAGCCTCTGGGAACTCACCTTTTGGGAATTGCTGGGCGAGGGTAAGTGGCTGGTATTGATAAGCCCCTGCGCCCTATATGCATGTGCCCAGTGGATTAAAGCTGAGTAGAAGAAGGCCAGACCACTTCAGGGCGAAAATGACTTTTGCAGCTTCTCAGTTTAAAGCAAAGAGAGCCACAGAATCATGAAGGAACCTTTGCGTTCATCCTCTGCGGCCTCCCCTCCTGCTTTTTCAGTTCTCTCCACCTTCTCAAAACCTAAGTTAATTCATTCTCCCAAGGTGAGGGCCCATCCAGGAGTTGCGGCACAGCTGTGATGTCTAAGGCAAACATTCCCAGGCTCTCCTGGTATTGATCTTTCTTGTGGTTGGGCATTGAGCTAAAAGGCCATTTGCCCAGAATGCATCTTATATAAAATGTGCCTTTCCTACTGAAGAGGACAGGAGGCTAATGGAGAGTCCTAGAAGGGAGGGAGGGGAGCGGGGGAACCACAGGCTCTTTAGTGAGGTATGAGAAGGCAGAGAAATTCCTGACCCAAGAGCTAGGGACTCCCCTGGAACTGGGACGTTCTGAAACAAGGAAATACTTTCCAATCTGGTTGTTCCTCACCTACCTGCTCTTTACTTTGTATTATTATGGGGCCTGGGCCAGGATTTATCTTTTAAGCACTAAGATAGATGTTTGTTTTTTCTAGGGGATTAGCCTAGGGCCTTCAAAAGGAGTGGGTGGGTTTTTTGGTTCGTTTGTTTTTTAATGTTCAAATAAACAGCACTTAGACACCTCAGTACTTTTCCATTATGTTGGTTTGTCTGTTTTGTCTATAAATTTTAAATTTCTACTACAATAAAGTTATCATCCATCATAAATGGGATTTCAACACAGGAAGATATTCCTGGAAAATTTCTCATTTCAATAGATATCAGGACATGTGAGCATTTTTTTTTCTCTACAGCATCAGCAGATACTCTGCCTCTCAGAAAAGTAAATAAATCTTAAGACAAATGTGCTCCTTCAAAATGAATCACATATATTTTTGCCGAGACAAGCCAAATATTTTTCACCTGTCTCACAGGCTAGACTGAAACTGATTCCTACATTTCTCAAAAATCAGAAAATAGCTGAGGTCCTCCACCTAAGCCCTTCCTCTCACAGATGAAGAAATGGAACCCAACAGACATCCAGTGTCTCGCCCAACTTCCCGTTGGCCACTTGGGACAAAATCTGGGACTGGGACACACATTTCCTGGCAAGAAACTTTTATATAGTGACTAAACTATATAAAAGCCTATTTCCTCCTGCTAGAGGATTGCATATCGGTGCCATGTGACAGCTAGGAGAGTGACCAAAGGCATGTGAGCAATTGAGGTGAAAATCCTTCAGGAAGCAGAAATGGAGGTGCCAGAGGTGGAGGGTCCCTGGCCACCAGCCCCCTTCCTTGCCCGTCCACTGCACATCCTGCATACTTGCAGAGGGCAGTGGGGACAGAGGGAGGCCCTGGGCAGCTGCTGCGTTAAAAAAAGTCACCCTGCTTATGTGCTCTTGAGGCCGGAGCCCTTCAGGGCTTGACGACAGCAGGTTCCCCCTCCTGCTGCTGCTTTCCTCTCTGGCTGGCTCACTCTTCTGCTTCTCTTCCCCTTCCAGGATGTCCTGATGTCCTTTTAAACCAAATGCCAAGTTTACAAAAAATGCCTCAGGGTTGGGGGTGGGGGTCATGTGAGTGTGTGCATGTGTGTGTGAGTGTGAGCATGTGTGTCTGGCGTGGGTGAGAGTAGGCGTGAGTGTGAGAAGGGGTGTGTGTGTGTTTCCACCACACTTCACAATTTGCGCAAGTCTGTACTTCACCCAGGCTCAACTCTGGTGTAACTTCCCAAATACTTGAATGCCCATAAACATGGATTTCTCGGGTCAACCATTTCTCAGTCTGTAATTTAAGCTCGCTGCCCATCATATCACCATGAACGGACTTCTGCTCAAGGTTCACCGTGACTCTGATATCGTTTAGATGGGAGTGAGAAGTACTGTTGTTGCTAAGGAAATTAAAGCAATTCAAATTCAATCCTGGTTAGGCTCAATTTTTTTTAATCGTGATTTCTGACACTGTGGTTCCCTCCTGGCATGTTAAGAGGATGAGGTGAAACGCCTATTACAAAACTCCTTCTGGGCTCAGTAAAGGCGGCATAACCCAGTCAGCCGGCAGCCCCTTTACAGACTGCAGGTCAGAGGCTCGCAGAGCCCTGCTCAGGGCTGGGCCCTGGGAATGCTGACCGGGCCTTCTGAGGGGGCTGCGTTTCAGCTCTGGTGGGAAACTCTATTTCCCCCTCTTTTCCTGACTTTTCTGATTCTCAGCTTCCACCAGGAGAATAATAATGGCTTCTGATTGGTGCAGGATGTTCAACCAGAGAAGAACGGGCCCTGGAAAGGACTGAACCCGTAACAGAGGAAATGGAGAGCCTGGAGCACCCAGAAGGAATGAATGGTAATGAGCTCAATAGAGAGTGTAGAGCAGAAGCAAAGGCAAGGCCCCGAACACTGCAAAGAACCAGAGCAGAACCCCTCCTGACTGGGGCGACATGAGACCCGGGAAGCTGGCTCTGTTGACAAGGGTTACACCTGATAGCTTCCCGAGGGTCCAGCTGCACATGTGTGGAATGAATGGTCCAGCCAGACATTAACGCATGTTTCCTGGAGAAAGCAAATCCCAAGTCTGTGGTGTGTGTGTGTGTGTCCTTCTTAGGCAAATCCCAAGTGAGTTCACAAATGTGCTGACTTCCGAGGATTTTGCAAGAACAATGACTCGGGTCACTGGGACTTAAAGCGGATATGAGCTATAAGGAAAGACAAAAATAAATGCTTCTGTGGACGGGGGAAAGAGTCTAGTGGAGATGACTACATCTCACTGTGGTTTATAAACCTAGAAACCCATTCATTCAACCATCAAAAGCCTTTCCTGACTGTGGAAGTTACCTAATAATTCCTGAACGCTAAACGAGGTTTGCAAGTGTTTCCCTGGCCTTCGCCTCCCTATCTTCCCTCTTGAACCAGCTCTGTACATCTCCCCATGTTCCCCATTCCCTAGGCACATGCATTTCCATGTGGATTCTGAAATGCTCCTGATAGCCTCGTCTTGGGTTTAGAAAGGCAGCAAGGCCTCTCGACCTTGCATGAGAGGATCTGGTCTCCACGCCTCTGGCCCACCCCAGTACCACTTCCCAAAGCTGAAGTCCTGGCCTGTGGGTCCTCAGAGAGCTGGCGTACAGTCAGCAGTGCCTCTGAGGAGACCCTCCTCCCAGAGAGGCATTCCAAGGCCAACATCAGTGGTGGTTCCCGTCTTGATTATAGGCAAGACCCGAAGACACACACAGAAGCCCTGGGAGTGTGTTTGCCGGGGTGTAAATGCTCAGAACTATGATATTAAGATGAATTAAATAGCGCTGTACAGGGAACTAAAGCAGAGAGAGACTGGAGGTCCAGGAGCAGGGGACGCTGCAGTCACCAGGGGCTGCCCTGGAAGGGGGTGTACGGTAGACGTGGAGGGGCAGAGTCTGAGGGACAGTGATGAGGAAGAGTGGACTGTCCTACCCAGCTAACTGAGAAACTCTGAACTTCTGAGGAGCAAGAGGTCAGCTTTAGTCAAAGTTGACTCAAAGATTTGAGGCAAGGTAACCAGGAGCATGGTGGTTTCAGGAACGGGCATGGGAGAGTCCTCAGGAGAATGTTCTGGGGAGAAAATGAGGAGCTGCTAGCAGAAACCTATGTGGAAATGCCCCGAAGACCCTTCATAATGAGAACCTGAGCTAAGGGCTGACTCTCCATACAGGCCATGAGCACACGCTGGGGTCAAACCCCAGCTCTGCCATTCACGAACCATGTGGCTTTGACTGGACCCTCGATGGCTCTGTGTCTTAGTTTCTCATCCGAAACTTGTACAGAGTAATCTCTCGATAAATGTTAGATACTGTTGTTACAATTAACAACCTGCAGTCATCCTAATCAAGGTCCCACCTAAAGCCATGGGGGGAGAAGACAATGGTCTGAAGAAAGACCCTTTGGGAATAAGTACGTGAAGGTGTGATATTTACATCATGTTCATTTTTTTCCTCCAAGACTCCTTCTTCGAACGTGAGCTTCCGGGCTTGGTTCCTGGGGTGTGTGTAAAGAATCTGGTAAAGATCTTTGAACCTTATAGTAGGCCAGCCGTAGACCGTCTTAACATTACCTTCTACGAGAGCCAGATCACCGCATTGCTGGGCCACAATGGAGCAGGGAAATCGACCACCTTGTGAGTCTCCGGGCAAAGAGGCTGTGTTGCCATCCCGTCATTTGCTAGCTCTATTCTGCCCCTAGCAGCTGCAGTCTATGCCTCCCTGCTGAATTTTAGTGACAAAGTGTGCTCTGTATTTGTGTCCCAAGAATGTGTAAAGCACAGTGATCCATTAAAAGCGTGCTTGCCTATATTGTTTTATTGGATCCTTACAAGAAGTTGGAGAGGGAGGTCGAAGAAGTTTATTGCCCCTTTTGTGTGCTGGGGAAGTGGACATTCCTGAGGTCCCCAAGTTGTGATGATTCAGTAGGGCAAGAGCCAGGTCCTGCAACAATCGTGTCTTGTCTCTGACACTGTGAGCCTGTTTCCCCATCCCCAACAGCTCCAGTGCTGCTATTACGGATGGTGGTGATAAAGTCATGGCCATCAGCATCACATGCCCTCGGTCTGTGGAGTTCTTTTTATTTTCAGAGTATTGCTTTTCCTGCCATGAGGGTTGGTTGTAGTTTGGAGAAAGTAAAAGGGTGCAGAGGGCCGGTGGGAGTAATCTCCTGGCAGTTTAAGGCCAAGAGCAGGGAAGATGCAGGCTTTGCATGGAAGTTTCATCTCAGGAAACTGCCCTCCCCTTACTAAGAGACCTGAGCGCCATCTGCTGAGAAGGAGAACACGGCCAGCTAAGGTTTCCCAAGGAGCCTCAGCAACGGCCCTCTCAAGGGGCAGGGAACCCATGTGACACAGTCTTTTGCTCCCTACAGAAACCCAGGAAGGAACGGCAGTGCACGCCCTGCCGCGGAATGTGCTCTGAGGGCGGGGCAGTGTAGATGGAATGTGGGGCCGGTGCCATTACATTCGGCTCTGCTTCCCTCTAGTGGCTGATCTACAGAGATTTCAGTTTCTAAGTCCAAGTTCAGAAAGCCTGAGATTGTATCTGAACTCAGAGACAGAGCAAGGTGGAGTAGCTGAATCTACCTGATTTCTCTCCTTATTAGCTAATATGGTCAGAGAGCCCCAGGCTCCAGGACCCCAGGGCTTCCCAGAGGCAAACACATTACTTCATCAGCTGCTGAAATGCAACTTCCCTTGGGGTTTGAAACACAATGTTTAATAAAAATATATATATGTATTTTTGAGTTTCACTTTATGCCGGCACTGTTCTAAGTGCCTTTCAGGTATTGACTCACTTAACCCTCACAGCGACCACATAACGTGGGCGGCATCACTTCTCATTTTCCAAAAAAGGCCAGCATTGCTATTGGGGTTTTTCTGTTTTGGATTCAAAGATGAAATGGTTGATGGTAATTCCCATGCCTGACTTCAATTAATCAACAAATACATACTGCAGGCCTAGGCTTCCTATTAAGCTCCTTCCGCTGTGCTTTGTGATGGTGACTTCAGTCAAAGTGTGGACCCGTGCTCCGAGCGCCTCTGTGGTCCCTGCAGGGCCAGAGCTGCGACTGCTGGGCTGGGAGGGACCTTCGGCTGTAAGGGAATGCTCTGCGGCCAGGGGTCCTGGGGACCCATCAGTGCCTGCCTGGGACACCAGAAAACTGGTACAAGGGCAGATGTGGTCATTAGGGCCTGGCTGTACACACGGCTGCTAAGCCCTTTACGGGATACTTCTGGGCTCCACAAATAATGATGGTTTCAGATCAATTGCAAGGCAGGGGCAGGAATCACTGTGACAGTCCTCACTGACCCTGGGGAGGGGCTGCCACTCCAAAGCACTCCTCAAGCCATCTTTTCTGCCCCTGACTTCTGTGCTTGGCAGGTCCATCCTGACGGGTCTGCTGCCCCCTACATCAGGGACGGTGCTCATTGGGGGGAAGGACATTGAGACCAGCCTGCATGCAGTCCGGCAGAGCCTCGGCGTGTGCCCACAGCACAACATACTGTTCCACCAGTAAGTAGAGCAGGAACTGAGACCCTACCCCTGCCTTATCCTCACCCTGTCCCCAAAGCACATGTCCACTAGAGCCCAGCTCAGGGATGCCAACATTGGGGTCAGGAGGCAATACCCTGGTTTAAGTTCACCCATGTTTGAGGCACTTTGCTCTGCTTGCAATGAGAAGTGTCCCTCAGAACATGGGACTGTGCCTCTGACACTCAGAGCTGAGACTTCCCTCTCGGAGGGGCCATGCGCCCTTGCTGCCAGGTGGCATGTCGGGCCTGCTGCTCAGCCCTGAGGTACTCCCTCTCAGGGAACAAGGGAGGAAGCCATTGTTTCTTCTTCCCTCTTAAGCCAGGTGCTAAAAACTGACTTTTCATTTGCTTTTATGTCTAATCTAAAAAAGTCATATATAGTCATTGAACAAAGGAAGAAAGGAAATACAGACTAAAATAAGAAAATAAGTTACCTGTAATTTCACCACCCAGAAATAACCACTGTTAAACACCTTGGTGTATAATTTTTCAGAACTTTCTCCTATGCATGCATAGATATACATATATACTTAAAAATTATAAAGGAAAGAAGAACCCTGCTAACAATTTTGTCACCTGCCACTTGAAAAAAATGTGATTTCTTTAACACAAGGTAGTCATGAACATCTTTTCACGTCATTACGTGTTCTTCTATAAAATTTTTAATGTTTACATACTCTGCCATTGTATAAATGTACTATTTAAGCTGTCCCCTCTTATTAGATATTTTATCAGGGTCTGTTTTTGGTTCTGTGTTTGTATTATAAAAAGCACTACAACGAACATCTTGGTTTGCTAAAACTTTGTGCTCATGCTAATTATTTCTCCGAGTTGGATTGCTAGAGGTGGGGCTGCCGAGCCCATTACCCTTCTCGTTGCCCACCCCTTAGCCTCACAGTGACCGAGCACATCCTGTTCTATGCTCAGCTGAAAGGCAAGTCCTGGGAGGAGGCCCACCTGGAGATGGAAGCTGTGCTGGAGGACACGGGCCTCCACCACAAGAGGAGCGAAGAAGCTCAGGACCTATCAGGTGCTTGTTATCAGGAAAAGATGGGGCTCAAGGTGGCAAATCCACTGTCTCCCAGCGCATGGGGCAGTCGCAGGGGGGAAGCCTTGTGACAGACCTCCTAAGAATTGGAACATATCTATAAAGTTATTTTGAACATCTAAGAACAGCCCACCTCTGGATCATTCCCACGTGGGGCCTTATCTTGCGGTAGCCTGGGCTGTATTTGTTCTGATGTTTATGTGTTTGAACTAAAAATGTGAGAACAGCCTTTAAACGGTCTGGTTCTAGGAGGCAGGAATTGCCTTTTATGCATTTAAAGAGGCCTGTATGTCATTAGGGTTTGAACATCGTGTAAACATCTAAGGAGCAGCATCAAACTGCTGCAGGACTCAACGTAACCCCTTTATGCCACCGGCCCTGCAGTGTCTCTTCCTGTCCTCCACAGCCCCTGTGACCCCTCTGCCTTGTTCTCTAGGTGGCATGCAGAGAAAGCTGTCTGTTGCCGTCGCCTTCGTGGGAGATGCTAAGGTGGTTGTTCTGGATGAGCCCACCTCTGGGGTGGACCCCTACTCGAGACGCTCAATCTGGGACATGCTCCTAAAGTATCGCCCGGGTAATGGCCACTGTTCAGTGCCCTGTGCCCTCACTGAGGTTTTATCCGTGGGCCTCACTCTCTCACCCCTGTCGCTTTGCAGCTGAGTATAGTAACAGCATGACTACACTTGGGTAGGGCTTGATCAGTGACTTGGGTGAACGAACCTAAGTTCCAGAGGAAACCTCCTGAGATTTTTAAACAAATATAAGCAGGGAGTCACTGATGGAGCAGCCTGTTTCCCAAAATAGTCTAGAAAATTCTCCTGACAAGGAGCTCTTCTGTCTGGAACAATAGATGCAACTCCAGGTGACGTTTCCCTTTGACAGGGGGTCCCATGTCCCCAGCAAATATTCCCAGAAACTCCATAGCTATTGGATGACCCCTCAGAACCAGATGTGAGGGCAACATGCAGGTGTTCATGCTCCAGAGAGCTGCTGCAGGTGGAAATGTCTCAAAATGAGATGCAGTCCCTCCTCTGTCACAACCAGAGGGTGCAGATCCAGGCGAGAAAGCAGCAGAGCAACAGCCCGCTTCAGTCCTGCGGTCGACTTGCTGTCCTGGAATCCTCATTACCATTTTTTTTTGGAATGACATATCCAGTTACTTTTAAATTGGGTGTGTGTGTATGTGTGTGAGCGTGTGTGTGTCCTTTGCAAGAACAGTAGCTGTAGCGCTTCATGGTCCAGAGAATGAATATATAGAGCTCACTGGAGGCTGACTGACAATAATAAGTATATCCTATATATGTCCCATATGGGGTGGTTTATTTGAATCAGGTCCAGTGCTCGACAAAGAGATACTGAATGTGACGGTGCTTTTGCAGCGTGCAGCCTGCTGTTAACTGTCATCATTATGTTGTCCCATTAGATGTTGTTACGGTTCTAGTGTTCTGGACTTTTACAGAATACTTGTTCTGTTAACTCCCAGTGGCTTTGCCCATGTAACGGGGAGGCAGGGGAGTATGTCCCCTGACAGGTGAGTCCCCTGACCTCTGCCCTGCAGGAAGAACCATCATCATGTCGACTCACCACATGGACGAGGCTGACCTCCTTGGCGACCGCATCGCCATCATTTCCCAGGGGCGGCTCTGCTGCTCCGGCACCCCGCTCTTCCTGAAGAACTGTTTCAGCACAGGCTTCTACTTAACGCTGGTGCGCAAGACGAAGGACATCCAGAGCCGGAGGAGAGGCTGTGAGGTAGGTGTTCGCCCAGGGCACGAGCCCGTCCTGGCGGGCAGGAATGCCTAGTGCAGTGGGGCCACTCTGGAAGTCCTTCCCAGGTCAGGCTGCGGCAGTCAGAATCGACCTCTTTATTTCCGGAGCCATCTGCAGATTCTGAGAAACTAACATTCTGAACCTTCCTACAAGGGGCTTTGCCCCTAATAAAACAGCTAGTTTTAAATAACCTGAGGTTATTATACTCCAGAATCCTAAACCACACGTGTGGTGTGGTACAACCTAGAAGGGAGAGTCTCATTCTGTGAGGTTACACTGTTGTAAGGAGAGTGGTTATTTAAGCTTCCTTTTTTCATTCCAGAATTTTTGATTCCTAATTAAACTTGAATTCCACTGGCAAATGAAAGCTAAGAGAAAGCTTCCATGGGAACTATAACCTAAAAATGACGAACCTGAAAGACACCAACCAGCAGAGACCCAATCAGCACGTCAGGAGACCCGGATCGGGTCTGGGCCACAAGGCAGGCACACTGTCATTCTAGGCAAATTTCTTAATTGTTGTTTTTTTTGCATCCAGAAAATGACACTGACAATCTCTGCTTTTGGTTCGTAGGGAAGTGGCAAAAAATAAATGAGATAAAGTACCATGAATGTGCTCTGGGCTCCTTGAGAACGAGCACAGTTCACATGCAAGTTGTCACACTCATTATTTCACAGTATTATTTATGCCTGCAGCCCCCGTAGTTTAAGGTGTCTGGCGGCCCTGGGGTTTCCTGCCTGGGTAGATTCCCAAGCCCAGCGTGCATCCACAGGGAGGGAAGAGCAGAACTTCTTGCAGACCTGCGGCTGTCATGTAAGTGACGACAAGCCAAAGGGGTTCCTTGAGGCTTTGCTACTCTGTGAGCTTGAGTCACGCTCTCTGGGAGAAAATCAAATAGTTACACCTTCAGAAATGTTCAGATGAAGTAATAGATGCAAATGGTGTAGGAAAAATGTGTCGATTGCACTTGGCAGTGAGGAACCAATGAGGCGTGGTGGTGACAGTGATCCGCAGCAGGGAGATGCTATCACTGACATGACGGGCGTCTTTCTGCCGTAGGGGACCTGCAGCTGCACCGCTGAGGGTTTCTCAGTGAGGTGTCCAGCCCACGCACATGAGCTAACTCCAGAGCAAGTCTTGGACGGTAAGGACCAGGGCAGGCCCAGTCTCGGTTCTCAGCCGGCCATCATCTCGGCATTGCTGGGTGTGTCCTGTTGTCGCCCGTGTTGATGGGAGCAAGAGAACAAACGCTCTTGTGTACTTCTCAAGCCCGTAGTCCTGCAGTTGCTCATTTTTTTCTTTGAACTTCTTTGTCCTCCAACATTCCCAAAGGGATTTTAAAAGCCTGAAGTCCTCCTCCCTTTAATGAGGAATCCTGTCTTCATTCCCTCCTTGCCCGGGCTCACGTCAGCCTCCGTTCCTGAGCTCATCCTGCCCTCGCTCCGGGCAGCATTAGAAAAAGGCTCCCACAGGGGCCCGGGGAGCCCTCGGGTGGAGCCACCGTGGCGCCCAGCTCTCTGAGGGCACTCTTCAAGTCAGACTGCAGGGTGTGGATGCCACGTCCCTGGTACACTCCTAACCTTCCCCTCCAGCAATTCTCCCGTGAATTAGGGTGCACTAACCCGCCTCGCGCTCACCCCTCAGGATCTGCCCTCAGGGACCAGAGCGCTGCCAGTCTCCAGCAAGGCCTGCCTCCCATCCCACCAGGGCGTCTTTACACGTGGAATACCACACGCCCCAATCCCTAAGTAGGAGCAGAATGAGACCTACAGACTGACTCGGGCTAATGAAGGGGGGAAAGTATCTGCTTATCAAAGAAAAAAAAAAGTTTACGATTGAGCACGATATTTTTCTAAATATGAGGAATTTAATAACTAAAATTGGGTAAGACAAGAAAAAGTAGACATTATTTAACTACTATGCTTGAAATTTGAGGGAAAATGCCAAGAGTGGCTTCACAGTTACTCTCTCACCCTGTCTCTGCGCGGACAGAACCTGTGGGGAACAGGAACACATCCTTTTAGGATGACAGTTCTGGGTCTTTTTCCTCGCCTGCCTTGCTATGGACCACTCCCCGTCTCTGGAAGTTTCCTCCCAAGAGAAATCTTGGTGAAGAAATTTATCATTTTTAAAATGAATTCCGTGGTGCACCGAAGTCAAATTGGAAATGGCCTGTGGCTGGAGTGACTTTTTTTATTACTTTATTTCTAAGAAGTGTGTTATTTTCTTTGAACAGAATAAGGATGCTGTGAATGGTAGGAAGGACAGTGAGTAGTTGTGACCCGAACAGGAGAAGAAGTCATCCCTGACCCCAGTCAGCTCCTGGGAAGGCTTGTCCTCACCCACGCCCCCACCACACGCGCCCGCAGGCCTCCCTGCCAGACGCTGAAAACCCTGCTTCCTTAAAGGATCCCTTCTGGAGAGGCTGCCACACACATCCCCAACACAATTCCTGGGAATCCAGCAGCTTCAGGTCCGATTTCCTTCCTAAGAGAACAATGAACGTGACCGCTAGAGAGCTGCTGGGCGGGGCAGCTTCCTCCCGCCAAGAGCCTTCCAGCCCCTGGACGAAGTCCTCCCTGGGTAAAGACAATGAGCCCAACCCGGAGTTCTGACATAAAACAAGCCTTCCAGTCCAACCAGGCAGAAGGATCGGGGTTGAAAGCCATGAAATCCCTCCACGTGAGTCATTTTTAAAACAAAGAAAGCAAAGAACCCACGGGGGTGGTCCTGACCGAGAGGGTTGTCGCACAAAGTCACACGCTGGGTTCTGAGTCCCCGGAATTTCTTTCCCTTTGAGCTTTCCTCTCAAGATAGTGTGCTAGGGCACTGCCTCTTCAAATGGACTTTTTAAATTATTTTATTTTTAAAGTAACACATGCTTGTGTGCAAAATTCAATTCCAACAGTGTGAGGTAAGTACTTGATAGTGGACACGTGCCTCTTGCTGTGCACCCCACACACCACCACCACCCTCTCCCCACGCCCGGTCTGTCTCCACGGCTTCTCAGCCCCCTTCTGCACTCCTCAAGAGCTGGGTATTTAGAGGTTTGTCTGTGTGTTTGTGGAGGTAGGTGCAATCCCAAGGGAAATGGCACAGCCCTCCAAAGGTGGACCAGGCATGGCTTTGTGACTCAGAAAGGGGAGTTCTCACCCAGTGTGGCCGCCAGGTCCCAGCGTGCGACTTGGGCAATCCTCCTGTAGCTTGGGCCAGACCAGGAAAATGCAAGCAACTTTGGCTTAACCCTCAAAGTTATGGTGAGTAAGCATGAGCACCAGTAATGACAGAGCTTACTTACCTGAGATGACATTCACAACAGTAGCAGCTAATGCTCACCTGTGTGCCACACACATCATTCTAAGTGTTTATGTATATTAACTCATCCAGTCTTCACAAATAACAATACAGTGTTACACCAATGCAGAAACTAGGGTACAGCCTGCCTGATGTTACATAGCTCATAAGGGACAGAACATCCGATTGAACAAAGGAAAAAATGGCATGAGGATGTATACTACCTCCCCAAGGTCACACAGCTGGTCAGTGGGGAGCACTGTTTGCTAGCACCTCTGTCCTCACTTCCCCCTCACTGTGTGTCACAAGGCCAACCGGCTAAAAATGAGCACAGCATCGTGTCAGTCCTCCGCAAGGGTCACGACTGAGAAACAAAATGTCCCTTCTTCAAGTGGGTGGTGGAAGAAAGGAGGACACCAAGCAAGTTGACAGTCTTCCTGGTTCTGGAAAACAGAGTTGATATCAGTCATTTTTCTTGTCCTAGGGGATGTGAATGAGCTGATAGACTTGGTTCACCACCATGTTCCTGAGGCAAAACTAGTGGAATGCATTGGTCAGGAACTTATCTTCCTTCTCCCAAATAAGAATTTCAAGCAGAGAGCATATGCCAGCCTTTTCAGAGAGCTGGAGGAGACGCTGGCTGACTTGGGGCTCAGCAGTTTTGGAATTTCTGAAACTCCCCTGGAAGAGGTAAGGCAGATTCCACTGGCTTGTCAGGTTCCAGAAGAGGCAGTTCCTTGCAAAAGTCTAACATGGGGGTGGGGTGGGTGTGTGGAATTTTACAAAGGCAAAAAGTCATAATTCCCCACCAGGGCATAGCAACTATTTTCATTTTTGGCTTACGTCCTCCTGTCTTTGTTCATATGCACACATATTTTATGCAGTTTTGGTCACTGTGTGCATACTCTTTTGTATTTAACAGAAGACTGTTCCTTAGATAAAGAGTCTTAATGTATTTTCTTCCCTTTATGAAGCACTACCCAACAAAACTGAGCTTGCTTTAATTTTTCCGAGAGTGGGAATGCCGACACCAAACTCTTTTTTTCCTTCTTGACAGATTTTTCTGAAGGTCACGGGGGATTCTGACTCAGGAACTCTGCTTGCTGGTATGCTGCCAAATATGTAGCTTGTTCCCTCCCTGCATCCCCAGGCTCTCTCCTGAATGTCTAAGGAAAAAACTCTTGAAACAACAAAGCAGGCAAATAAATACTCCTCCAGGGTATTTATCTGAACCCCAAATAACAGTCACTTTGTATTCTTGTCCTTTGCATGACAAAGAACGACAAATGGAACCAGGTTGGGATGGGAAGTCTCTAAATGAGACAAGATTCTTCAGGAAGTCAGACTGGGAGCTCCACCATCCCCAAGCTTCTCATCCCACTTTCACGTCTCCGGTTCCTGCCCCATCACCATCCTCTACCCCCTCTTATCTCCATCAGCCTCTGGTGCACTCCCGTCTGCACGGGTGACAGCCTGCAGAGTCCTTAGGGATAACAGTGACAGTAAATACAGTCCAGATACCAGCTGGGTCTCCTGTCCCCTTTGAGATGGGAATGAAATTATTCTGAGCACTCTTTAGTACCCTGTGGGATTTTGGAACTGAGGAGACCATAATTCCTGCGGATTCTGGGCAGCTGCCTTCGGCCTGTGAGAGCCTGGGCAGGAACCAGCCCCTTCTGTGATCTCTACTGAAACACCAGGCCCCTCACAGCTTTCACGAATGCACTAGACTCACGGTGGAGGGTGAGGGTGGGGAGATGGCTGGGCAGGAGGGGTCACCTGGCACAGCACAGGCCACTTCAGGTGGGACAAAAGGCATGAACACACACGGATACAATCCTCCTCCTGCTCGGCTCTCGCCAATCGGCTTTTCTCTCTCCTGCTCAGGGACAAGGCTGAGTGAGGAGCGCCTACCACCGTCACTCCTTCTGCCTGGCGTGGCGTATCACAGCCTTTTCCGGGCAAACACTGTTCCCTCCCTGGGGGCTTTCTGATGCCAGCTCTTAAGATGATACGGTCTTCATTTTGCTTCATAAGTGATCCCAGAAATTTATTTATTTTATGCCTAGAACTACCAATGGTTAAATTTACCAACCCAAACATGCTCCGTGACCCAGATAGGTTGTATGGTGGCCATCCTGACAGAGTAGGGAATGAAGGGTAGGCCTAGGAGGGACAGAGGCTGCCCGCCACAGGGCCCAGGTTTTCTCCAGCTTTACAGACAAGGGAATTGAAGTCTGTCAGCCTACCTGAAGGCAACAACTTACATTAACCAAGACCAGAATGACAATATGCTCATTTATATCAGAAGCTATAGTGGATTCAAGAGTTGAACACTTTTATCTGCCCAGAATACTCCTTTATAATTAGGTCCCCTCAGGAGAATAAATTACATATCAGAACATCGGTCAGTCTGGACATCCACTAGGACGTTCAAAACAAACAGTCAAGAGTAGAGGTTAAGAGTGTAGCCCCTGGAGTGAGGCAAGCCAAACACCAAAGCTGACCAAGCAGCTGAGCTCCATTTGCTTATTTTTTCTGCCTCTTTTTAAAAGTGATTTTTTTATATCAAGGCACATACAATAAAATACACAAATCTAGTGTACACTGAGCTCCACAATTTCCTAACTGAGTGGCTATGGGTAAATACTTAGCCTTTTCTTACCTCAATTTATCTGCAAAAATGGGGATAATAACAGTATCACCTTTTAAGGGTGTTGAAAGAATTAAATGAGTTACTACATGCCAAGTCCTAACACAGTATGCAATTTTGATTAAGATTCAGCAACATCCTAATCTCAACATTTATAAAATCATCTCTTACCTCAGACTTGTTTAGTCCTTTCTACTTGACAAAGTACTCAACATACAGTGTTTATCTGATGATCACTAAAACCTCATGAGGCTGGTAGGGCAAGGACTGACCCCATCTGAGCTCACACAGGTTGGATGGCTTGCCTTAAGTCGCACAGATTTCTGGGTTTTCTTCCCTGGTCTTAGCTCTCAGATCTAGGATCCTTGACTGTGAGATTATGGAAACCTCACAGCCTCTGTTTTTCAGATGACTAAATTAATTTGTTTTAAATTATCTGAGTTTTAGAGCAGGACATTTTCTGATCTTGTCTCCAAAGTCTGAAGGAACCTACAAATGTCTTTTGGGGTCACAAGTTGCAAGCTACCAAGAGGGTCAATGCCACCTCTGAAGGGAGGGGCTCACAACCAGAGACCACTAGAGGGCAGCAGAAAGCCAGGGGCACACCAGCTCCAGTCTGGGCGTGGCAACAGGGACAGAGCGGGGATTGTAAGATAGACTTGAGGAGAGGCAGCAGAGGTCATACCTGAGGGAGGGGCAGCTACAGCAGACATCAAACTGTTCCCAGTTCTGGAGAAAGGAAGCAGGTGGGACTCTGGCACTGGGTAGTGCCTGCAGAAGTTGTCCACCCTTCTGACCTCCTGACCATTAGCTGAAAGGATGGCTGAGCTGACCCACCCACCTCCCTTCGCAGCCGCCTTTGTCCTGCAGGACTTCAGGAGGATTAAGAAAGCAGCTGGGGACCAACCAGCGGTCCCCGTCCCGTAGGCTTTCCCTTTATATCCGACATGGTCTGCAAATGAATATTAATCAGTGATAATAAATGATAGCTTCGACATAACTGATGACTTAGGAAGGTTTATAAAGCAACTTCACGTGTGTTAGCTCAACTAATCTTCTTAACGACCCTGTGAAATGTTCTCATTTTTATCTGACAGATAAGAAAACGAAGATTCAGACAGGTGGAGTCACTTAGCCAGATTTATGCATCTAGTAAGAGTCAGGATTCAAACGCAGATTTCCTAACTCCTCGCTCGTTAGTCTTTCCATCCCTTCTCAGTGGACTCTGAGAATTTAGAAAGAACCAAGTCAACTAACTCTCGTACTTTTTCTAGGTACACAGGCTCTACATGACAATATTGTTAAATAATTCAAATAATACAAAAAAAGGCTAAAGTCACTTCCCCCTTCATGCCCTGCCCCTTACCCAGCTCTGCCGCTGCCAAGCAACACCCTTCAGCAGTTGGTGGGTGGCAGGTGTTCCTCCAGAGCTTTGCGGTTACCTGAGTGTGTGTACATATAAAATACGTTTCTTTGTGTGTGATACACGTGCTCTCTAACGTAAGTACGATCTTACTACACATACCGTTGTGCAACTCCATTTTTTTTTTTTACTTTTAGGTATATGTTTCAGATCTTTCTGTCACTGCATTTAGATCTTGTTCTCTTAGAGACTTGTGCCATGTCAGACAATTCTGTCTATAGATGATTTACAACGGAAGATAGGATTTTTTCAAGTTTTATTAACCTACCTGGGCTTGTTATGCTATTGGTGATTTAAATAAAGGGAAAACAAGTGCAGTGAGAAAAAAAAAAAGGCATATGAGATCCATATTTTGCGAGTGTTCTGAATTAGTAATTCCATGTTCCAAACCAGGTGGCACTCAGCAGAACAAAGAAAACGTCAGCCTCCGACACCCCCATTTGGATCCCAGGGAGAAGGCCAGAGAGCATGCCCGGGGCTCCGCCAGGGAGCCGGCCGCCCTCCCGGAGGGCCAGCCCTCCCCACCCGGGCGCGGCCAGCGGCGCCACAGGGGCGCGCGGCTCCTCGGCCAGCACGTGCACGCGCTGCTGGTGAAGCGCGTGCACCACGCCGTCCGCAGCCGCAAGGACTTCGCGGCGCAGGTACTTCCGCGGGCCTCGGGCGGGGCTCGGGTGCTGGACCCGGCTTGCTGGCCCTCCGCCGGCCTCGCCTCCGCCCCCAGGCCTTCCCGCACGCGGGGCGAGCACCGCTTTCAGGTGTGTCCGCTTTGGTTCCTCCTGGCCACACTTAATTTTGATTCTCAGGAACACAAAGCTTTTTTGTAAGTATTAGCAGAGAAAATAGAATAATCGTGAATATGTTAGTCTTGTTTTTATGTTGACATAAAGGGTAAAGTCATGTTTTCGATGACTTTCATTCATTTTTGCAATGACCCTTTCTATCAAGGTCATTGTCCTCTTCTTTTCCTTTGATGTTTTTTATTCAGAAACAGAAATTCTGGCTCACTTCTGGCTGAACATGGGCCTACTTCAACCATTCTTCAATGTGACCAGAACATTCTGTTTTCTCCTGAGCGTCCTTCCTTGACACAACCTCCCTGTGATGTTACCCCAGATGCCTCACGCCACCAGGGCCCCTTCATGAGGCTGCAGGATAAATGTTTAAAAGAATGAGTGTGTGTGTATGTGTGTGTGTGTGTGTGTCCTTAACACACCATTTGCCACAGCCCATGTTGCCTGTTCGTTTTCCCACAGATTGTGCTCCCAGCCACTTTTGTGTTTTCGGCTCTGATGCTTTCCATCATCATCCCTCCTTTTGGTGAATATCCCGCCTTGACCCTGCA
>JAVSCE010002879.1:0-157704 GCA_032199065.1 Smutsia gigantea
TTAACTCGATAGCAAAGAGAAATTATAATCGTTTCTTCTGAGGTCATTTAGACAAAAAAATAATAGAAGTCCATAAACTGGTAGAACATGAAGACACTGTATATAAGGGATAATGCAACTGTTCTCTTGATTCTCATATGATATCTGATTTTCTCCTACAACTGAAAATTCAAATATCTGGTGTTGAACTTCAACAAGCTTTTTATGCTTGTTGGTCTACTCATGGAGCTAACAAATATTGTCCCTGCCTTTAAGTAACTCATTAAGGAGTTAGAGAGAATATTAATGTGAACATGACAGTCACTAAGAACTTGTGAACAGTGAAGAAAAAGGCTCTGGACAAATGATTCAACAATAAAAGAAGAGTTAAGAATATACTTCAGACTAATGATCAAGTATGTATCTTGGGGATACATCTCTTGGACAGAGGGTCGAAAAGGAAAAATAACTAATATAAGTAAAACATCTATAGGCTATGAAATCTCCTTTACTAAGATCATCTCATTTAAAGGAAGGATGGTAGAAAAAAAGACACACTGGGAGATACTTTCCAGGTACCATCTCATTAATTTCTCATACTGATTCTATAGGGGGAGACATTACCTCGGTTTTGTTGGGCAGTTTTCACTCTGTCTCTCCTGTGAGAGCAGCCAGATGTCATCAGGTCTTCTTCAGTAGGAAGCCTTGACTTTGAAGGCTAGACTGGATAGGCCAAGTGGGACTTCTCAGATGGCTCACTCCCACGACTAGCAGATGCTACTGGTTGTTAGCTAGGAGCCCAGAGGGGACTGTTGACTAGAAGACCTACATAGAACCCCCCATGTATGGCGGTCTCAGGGCTACTACACTTCTTACATGATGGCTGGCTTCTCCCAGCATGAGCACACCACAGGGCCAGGAGGGGGCACCACGACCCCTTCTGGCCAGCCTTAGGAATCACACGGCATGCCTTCTGCCGTACTCCACTGGGTGAAGCAATCAAAAGCCCACCAAGACTCCAGAAAAGGGGATATAAACCCCACATTTTGATAAAAGGAATGTCAAAATACGTGTGGCCATGTTTTAAAATTACCATACTTGCTCAAAAACAGCAAGTATAGCTCGTAAAAGCCCACTGAAATGTATCATAAACAACAAAACCTCTGACTGCAACTCAGGGTGCATAGTAAAGGAGTCTTTTTGTTTGCAAAAGACAGAAACTTAATGCTAATGAAGTCAAGACTAGAAGAAATTATAGGTTTGTGAGTCAGATCACAGGAAAGGAAGAATGAATCTGGCTTTCAACCAGTGGTACCAGCTATCACCGTGGGAGTTTTATCTTTAAACCACATCTGCTTCTCTCTGCATGTTGGCTGCTTGTCATGCGTTGTAGACCATTATCGTCACAAGATTCCTAGCACCTGCCAATGCTGCCCAGAAGGAAGGTAGTCCTGCTCCTTGGTTCAAATCTGACATATTGTAGGGAATGATTCAGAGACCCAGTCTTTCCACATAGGCACACCTGTTCAATCTCTTTGGCTGATCCTATTTGAGCCATGTGGTTAGAACCATCATTACTAGAACACTGACGAGTGACTGGAATTGGAGAAAAAATAGTAAAAAACATGCTCAGTGTATAGAATCAAGTTTCCAGTAACAAGTAAACCAACAACTTCTTTTGCTGAGAACTGCTTTGAGAACTTCTGTAAACCTCGCAGAGAAAGCAATCAGTGTTTAGCTCTCAGAAAACCTTTTGTTGTCCAGAGAACTCATGGAAAACTGAGTGAGAAGGTATTTGATCTAGCTGATAGATTAATGAGCCCAAAGTCAGAGCTGACACACACACACACACACACACACACACACATCTTCATCTATATATTGTTCATCAAGTATTTTCACTTGATTATCTCATTGATCCACACAACAACTAAGTGTTATAGGGCAGGTTTTATCTTCCCTTTGCAGATAAGAAATCTGAGACCCAGGAATTTTAAGTGACTTAATCTCAGTTACAGGGAATAAATGGTAGAGCTAGGACTTAAACTCAGATTTCCTTCCTAGTCCACTTTGCCACAGATTCTCCTGATGTAAAACTTTAGGTTCCTTAGCCGCATGATAGGTGGAAAGGTATCCTGTCCTGGAGAAGTCAACCACTGAAAGATTTCATCTTGGAGTAGCTGCCCATCGGAGCATTAAACCTGCCTTTTTCATGGATGTAATTTATAATAGTAAATTTCTTTTGCCAAGATTGTTCTTTTCAAACCCGTCATCTCCATTCATTGACATGGTCAGCAGCCACCCACTGCACACAGGGTAGAGCCCACTCCCTGCAGCATGCTTTACAAAGCCCTTCATCATGGGATGAGAACACATCGCCGGTCTTGTTCTCTTATCCTCACCTCGCCCTCTTCAATAGGCCGACCCCATAACCGAACATCTCAGGGGAACCTCAGGGTTTTCTCTGTGTACTCTGCCAACCCTGTTAGCAACAGCTCCTAGGGAAAAGGCTTCTATACACGTCAGGAATTAAATGAACTTTTAGGAAGAACACTTGACACCATGCTTTGACAGAGGTCTTCTAACAGGAAGAATAAGGATTTTACTATTACAACTGAGGGTAATGCTTACTTGACTCTCTTGTGGATTGCCTTATCTTCTCATCTATTTTTTTCATATTTAAATGAGGTGATAAGATATGCCAAGGATGCCTTATGCCTAAAATTGACAACTGGAAGGCCTAATAGGGTCAGAATAGATTCTAGGAGAGAAAGAATGGAGGACATTTCTTAGGCAAGTTTTTTTCTAGGTGTCACAGAAAATATAAGTAAATAAGCTTTCCTTTCTTGATTCCTTTGCATTTTCTTTTCCCGTTGACAGAGTAACAAGGTCCAGAGGCCCAGCATCAGGGTGTGGCCTGTGAGAAGAAGCCCAAGTTGAGGTCATTCAGTCTGCTGTCAGTCACAGACTATGCTCCTTAATTCTGTTGCTCCTTTGAGCAAAAGAAGAGCTTACCAGGTTTAGGAACCCCAGAAGACATGAACGCCAATATAGAGCTAAAATAATACAAGTTCTTTCGTTTTGAATATCCCGTGTGTGTAAATGTTTCTTTAGGAAAATGGGGAAGGAGCTGGATTTAGAGAAAAGAAAATGTGGCAAAGAAGGATGAAGGGTGCAGCAGCTCTGACTCATGGAGCATTTATGATTAGAGACACCCAATGTGGGGGGGCCCAGAATATACTCCAAAACTGATTGCAGTCACCTTTATATGTGTGCGGCTCATAAGAGTTTGTAGAATATATAAATCAACCAACATCAAATAAATAAAACACATTAGCTTTAGCCTCTCTTTGCCTGGTTCCCAGGAATACCAGATTTAGTCAGGCGGGTTCCATGATGAGTTGAGGAACTGGTCTTGGACAGACCTCAGGAATTATCTGTTGCTCCTTAGCTCCTGAGGTCAGATATGGTTGGCTCAGGGCCATTTTTTAAGGTAGTCAGATCCTTGGCTAAAAGTGAAACCAAGAGGTCCTCAAAACTTTCTATGCTCAAATTGAGAAACAAGCTCTGAAAACACATTATTTGCTTGTGGCAACACAATGAAAAGAACAGATAACCTCTTGTACTTCCACAAGTTATATAAAAATATGCTATGTATTGTTTTCCTTTTGAAAGATATCTTAAGAATCAAATAACTGAAAAGTGATCAATGGCAACTTTGATATAAACATAACTATCACTGAGGGTTTCTTTTTTAATTAATCCATGAATCCATAAACATTTTGGTTGGGTTAACATAGGCAGACTGATCATCTGCCAAACTGGGATGTATGAAGTTTCCCTTGCTGTTGCAAATTTCCTTTTTCTGCATCCACTTCCCTTCTTAGTTCTTTCTCCAATTACTGCAGTCCCATCTTCCACTGGGAAAAAACTGTTTCAGTTAAAGTCGTGCACAGCAAGGATGATGGAGGTGGATGACGGTGATGATGACAGGTAGTACCTACTATTTTTTCAGTCCTTACCATTTTCATGTTATTTACTCTGCTTACTACGAGCCAGGTCAGGCTTTACATACATTATTTCATTTAATCCTATCTACCCTAAGAGATAATCTCCCTTCCCATTTTATACATGATAAAAATGACACAGTCAAATGGAAATAATTTTTTGAAAAGTCTCACAGCTAGTGAATGGTACAGCTGAGATTCCGTCTCCTATTTTTGTGACTCCTGAGTCCATTTCCCTTATTATGCCAATAAGCATAATAATGGGCTGCTAAATCTGTCTATTACAAGTCCTTGAAAACACTTTTATTTTAGAAGAGGACCAACAGTAGAAAGTAGTGCTTAATACAAAGTTAAGAATTAGAATCGGTGTGGCTCTTAGCATGAGTAATAGGCTGATACAGAAAATATTTTCAGGTTATTGAAAAGGGGCTTTCCAGAATCTCCCAAATGTCATCATGTAGAGAAATTGTCTATGCTTTCTGTGACTGAATGGAGATTATGAGATCCAAATGATAATACCAGTTATGCTATTATCTTGTTCCAAGCTTTGAGTATCTCATCTGTAAAATGAGGGAGGAAGAGTGGATCATCCACAGGGATGTCGCAGGCCTGAGACTCCGTTTTTGAAGGGTTGTGTATGGAATGAACATAGTGAACTGATTTTGGGGCTATTTGATAGTTCCTCTCCTTTCAGAACTCTAGTTTCTTGAGCCTCATGTAAGTCTCCTCTGAGGTGAAAGATATCCTATAAAACATAGTGAAGGCAATTCTTCAGTGAATGTCATTACAAAGTACAGCCTTGAAACTAATTCATCTTTCAATACACTTTCCCAGGAATTGGTAGTAAAGACTTAGTGCTGTTTCCAGCCCCTTTCGTCCTCAAAGCTCTTACTAAAACACCAAATTAATCTTCAAAATGGCACTAAGGTAGGTACAATCCAAGCGCTGTTCCCCCTCTTACATCCTCTTCATATTTCCTAGTCAATCACCTCGTTAGAGTGATGGCATCAGAGGAGACGTGAAAGGTCATTTACTTGAAAATCACCTCTAATGCTTGAGTCTCACAAACATTCTTGCCCAGTGTCCATCCAGCGTAAGGGATAATTTTGGGTGTCTTCCAAGCCCAAGGATCAAGAATTGCCCCCTCTGTCTATAAGTTGTCATCCAACTTAAGTAGAACCCCAAGCAGCTAGATGAGTAGAACATGACTTTTCATCCAACCGATGATGGCTGGACTTAGGTTAGATACATACCGCAAGCTGGGCCAACCAGAGCACCCTCCCCCACAACAAAGAATGAGAATGAGGCTACTATGGTCTCAGTTTAGGCTGTTTTCTTGAAGAGTTGATAATCTTGGAAGGGGTGGTGCATTTACCTTCCTCTGTGAGATAATCTGCAAAAGCAGAAATGTAAGGCAGACATGTAACAAGGAACAGAGTTGTGATACGGTAAAAGAGGACTCGCTGAATTTCCAGTCACTTTTTGTTTATTGGTTCTAATCCGTGACTGAACCTTTGCATTTATGTCAAATTAGCATCTTCACTGATACCACCAGTCTATGCTTGAACAATTCTAGCAACAGAAAACTCACCAGATTTTTTTTTTTTCTACTCTCTCTCATAAGTCCCTATTCTTTCCTTTCCTTCTGCAACTCCCGGAGACCAAGGAAAGAGTTAGGATCCAGGATGTTTTTCTCCTTCTTCCAGTTAGGGTGGGTGGAAAAAAGAAGTAAGGGGGGAAATAACTGAGTATTTTTCTTTATTTCTCCTGGCTTCTTTTTAATTCATTTCTTGTTAATACCACATTGATCCTTGGCTTCTTTCCAGGATGACTATCACAGAATTATATCCATTCTCTACAGGATTGTAGTAGAAAGTGCAACATAAACCCACAGCCTAATTGATTTGAAGATAGTTGTATAAGTATAAAGAATGGAAATTTCAAAATAACAGTAAAGTGCTAATATTTTCTGATGATTCCAAATTTATGCTTTGACCTTTCTACTTAATTGAACCAATCCTCTAATTTTTTAGGTTGTGCCAAACTGTGTCTTAAAATCATGGACTGTCAAACTAAATGAAAACAAGAACATTATGTAAAGTAGACACAACTGTAAATAACCCTTTTCTGAGTCCCCTGCTGACGCATCTTGAAAATGGCTATCAATAAAGCCCAGAGAATGGGTTTTCAATTTGTTAGTAATAACACCTTAATGGAATCTAGAAATTTAGTCCTTAACCCATGGCTAGGTTTTGAAATGTCCTTCTTCCTGGCCTGAAGTGAACTGTCTTCTCCATCCTTTCTCTAGCACCTCCACCCCAATCCCACCTCTCAGGGTAGCCTAGGAGGCCAGGCTGGGGTGGTACCACTATAGGAAGAGACTGGGTAGCATGCAAGTAAGGGATGTCAAAGGAGGTAGGGGATGGTGCAGGAAGCTCTAAAGAACAGAGACCTCTGGAGCCAAACTGAAATCCACCCTCTGTCTTGGTTGTGCCCTGCATGAGAGCATGGGGTTGGGCATCAGTGTCCCACTGCCCCCACATCAGTCTGAAACATGTTGTCTTGTCCAGGGCTGTAGAGATCTGAGCTCTTCCAGTGTGATTAATAAAATTCTTCTTAAAAAGTCAAAGGGTAAGAAATTCATCTTCGGTGTGCACTTACCAACTGGTCTTGACACCATGACAGTTCATTCACTCAGCTCATCAAAAACATTTTTCTTTAAATGCACTCCAGCTATGGGTATTGATGGCTTCTTATTTATATAGCTGTCTCTGCAGTGTTCCTTAAAGTATGGAGCCTCATTACCTGGAACATGATAGAAATGCAAACTCTTGCGCTCCACCTTAAAACAAAGAAAACAAATAAACCAAATAGCAGTAGACACTGAAGAGTGACTGGTGGTCACCATGGGGGAGGGGTTGGGGAGGGTGGGTGGGGAGGGGTTGGGGAGGGTGGGTGGGGAGGGGGAGGGGGATAAAAGGGCATGAAAATCTCAATCAAATATAAGCTGGTCACAGGGATGGAAGTGTAGCATGGAGAATACAGCCAATGATTCTGTAACATCTTCCTACGTTGACAGATAGTAACTGCACTAGTGGGGGTGAGAATTTAATAATGCATGTAACTGTTGAACCACTGTGTTGTATGCTCGAAACCAACATAATATTGTGTATCAAATATACTTCAGTAACAAAAATAGATCTCCTAATCAGAAATTCTGGGTTTGGGGTTGAGCAATCTGTACTTTAACAAACCCTGCAGGAGAGATTTTTGAGGCACCCTAAGTTAGAGAAGCACGGCATTGCTCTAGAGACCATGACCTTCAGTCAGAAAGTCTACTTAGTTAGTCCCTTGAAATGATATTCTTCCCCTTTAGTGTTCTTTTTTTAAGATATTAATGATATACACTCTTATGAAGGTTTCACGTGAAAAAACAATGTGGTTACTACATTTACCCATATTATCAAGTCCCCACCCATACCCCAATGCAGTCACTGTCCATCAGTGTAGTAAGATGCCACAGGTTCACTATTTGCCTTCTTTGTGCTACACTGTTTTCCCCGTGATCCCCCACACAATGCGTACTAAACATAATCCCCCTCAATCCCCATCTCCCTCCCTCCCCACCTGCCCTCCCACACCCCTCCCCTTTGGTAACCACTAATCCCTTCCTGGAGTCTGTGAGTCTGCTGCTATTTTGTTCCTTCAGTTTTGCTTCGTTGTTATACTCCATAAATGAGGGAAATAATTTGGCACTTGTCTTTCTCTGCCTGGCTTATTTCACTGAGCATAATATCCTCCAGCTCCATCCATGTTGTTGCAAATGGTAGGATTTGTTTGTTGGTATTTTGATAGGAATTGCATTGAATCTGTGGATTGCTTTAGGCAGGATGGCCATTTTGACAATATTAATTCTTCCTATCCATAAGCATGGGATGTGTTTCCATTTATTGGTATCTTCTTTAATTTCTCTCATGAGTGTCTTGTAGTTTTCAGAGTATAGGTATTTCACTTCCTTGGTTAGGTTTGCCCCTAGGTATTTTATTCTTTTTGATGCAACTGTGAACGGAATTGTTTTCCTCATTTCTCTCTCTGCTAGTTCATTTTAGTGTATAGGAATGCCATAGATTTCTGTGTATTAATTTTGTATCCCACAACTTTGCTGAATTCGGATATTAGATCTAGTAGTTTTGGAGTGGATTCTTAGGGTTTTTTATGTATAATATCATGTCATCTGCAAACGGGGACAGTTTGAGTTCTTCCTTGCCAATCTGGATGCCTTTTATTTCTTTGTGTTGTCTGATTGCCACGGCTAGGACCTCCAGTACTATGTTGAATAGAACCGGGGAAAGTGGGCATCCTTGTCCTGTTCCTGATCTTAAAGGAAAAGCTTTCAGCTTCTCGCTGTTAACCATAATGCTGGTTGTGGGTTTTTCATATATGGCCTTTCTGATGTTGAGGTACTTGCCCTCTATACACATTTTGCAGAGAGTTTTTATCATGAATGGATGTTGAATTTTGTGAAATGCTTTTTCAACATCTATGAAGACGATCGTGTGGTTTTTGTCCTTCTTTTTGTTGATGTGGTGGATGATGTTGATGGATTTTCGAATGTTGTACCATCCTTGCATCCCTGGAATAAATCCTACTTGATCATGATGGATGATCTTTTTGATGTACTTTTGAATTCTGTTTGCTAATATTTTGTTGAGTATTTTTCATCTATGTTCATCAGGGATACTGGTCTTTAATTTTCTTTTTTTGTGTCTTTGCCTGGTTTTGTATTAGAGTGAGGCTGGCCTCACAGAATGAGTTTGGAAGTATTCCCTCTTTTTCTACTCTTTGGAAAACGTTAAGGAGGATGGGTATTAGGTCTTCACTAAATATTTGATAAAATTCAGCAGTGAAGCCATCTGGTCCAGGTGTTTTGTTCTCAGGTAGGTTTTTGATTACCAGTTCAATTTCGTTGCTGGTAATTGGTCTGTTTAGATTTTCTGTTTCTTTCTGGGTCAGCCTTGGAAGGTTGTATTTTTCTAGAACGTTGTCCATTTCTTCTAGGTTATCCAGTTTGTTAGCATATAATTTTTCAGAGTATTCTCTCATAACTCTTTGTATTTCTGTGGTGTCCACCATGACTTTTAATTTCTCATTTCTGATTCTGTTTATGTGAGTAGACTCTCTTTTTTTCTTGATAAGCCTGGCTAGGGGTTTATCTATTTTGTTTATTTTCTCGAAGACCAGCTTTTGCTTTCATTGATTCTTTCTATTGTTTTATTCTTCTCGATTTTATTTATTTATGCTCTAATCTTTATTATGCTCCTCCTTTGACTGACTTTGGGCCTCATTTGTTCTTCTTTTCCTAGTTTCATTAATTGTGAGTTTAGACTGCTCATATGCGATTGTTCTTCTTTCCTGAGGTAGGCCTGTATTGCAATATACTTTCCTCTTAGCACGGCCTTTGCTGTGTCCCACAGATTTTGCGGTGTTGAATTATTGTTGTCATTTCTCTCCATATGTCATTTGCTTGATCTGTGATTTTATTTGGTCATTGATCCATTGGTTATTTAGGAGCATGTTGTGAAGCCTCCATATGTTTGTGGAATTTGTCATTTTCTTTGCATAATTTATTTCTAGTTTCATACCTTTGTGGTCTGAGAAACTGGTTGGTATAATTTCAATCTTTTTGAATTTACCGAGGCTCTTTTTGTGGCCTAGTATATGATCTATTCTTGAAAATGTTCCATGCGCCCTTAAGAAGAATGTGTATTCTGCTGCTTTTGGGTGTGGAGTTCTGTAGATGTCTGTTAGGTCCATCTGTTCTAATGTGTTGTTCAATGCCTCTGTCTCCTTACTTATTTTCTGTCTGGTTGATCTGTCCTTCAGAGTGAGTGGAGTGTTGAAGTCTCCTAGAATGAATGCATTGCATTCTATTTCCCCTTTTAATTCTGTTAGTATTTGTTTCAAATATGTAGGTGCTCCTGTGTTGGGTGCATAGATATTTATAATCGTTCTATCTCCTTGTTGGATTGACCCTTTTATTATTATGAATGTCCTTCTTTGTCTCTTGTGACTTTGTTTGGAAGTCTATTTTGTCTGATATAAGTACTGCAACTCCTGCTTTTTTCACCCTATTAGTTGCATGAAATAACTTTTCCATCCCTTCACTTTTAGTCTTTGTATGTCTCTGGATTTAAAGTGAGTCTCTTGTAGGCAGCATATAGATGAGTCTTGTTTTTTATCCATTCAGTGACTCTATGTCTTTTTACTGATGTATTCAGTCCATTTACATTTAGGGTGATTATTGATAGGTATGTACTTATGGCATTGCAGGCTTTAGATTCATGGTTACCAAAGTTTCAAGGTTAACCTCCTTACTATGTAAGAGTCTAACTTAACTCACTTAATATGCTGTTATAAACACAATCTAAAGGTTATTTTTTTTCCTCCTTTTTCTTCCTCCTCCATTCTTTATACATTAGGTATCATAATCTGTACTTTTGTCAATCTGTTGATTGACTTTGGGGATAGTTAATTTAATTTTGCATTTGCCTAGTAATTAACTGTTCTACTTTCTTTACTGTAGTTTATTACCTCTGGTGACAGCGATTAAACCTTAGGAACACTTCCATCTATAGCAGTCTCTCCAAATTAGACTGTAGAGATGGTTTGTGGGAGGTAAATTCTCTCAGCTTTTGCTTATCTGGAAATTGTTTAATCCCTCATTCAAATTTAAATGATAATCTTGCTAGATAAAGTATTCTTGGTTTAAAGCCCTTCTACTTCATTGCATTAAATACATCATGCCACTCCCTTCTGGCCTGTAAGGTTTCTGTTGAGAAGTCTGATGATAGCCGGATGGGTTTTCCTTTGAAGGTGATCTTAATTTTCTCTCTGGCTGCTTTTAATAGTATGCCTTTTCCTTGATCTTTGTCATTTTAATTACTATGTATTTTGGTGTTGTCTTCCTTGGGTCCCTTGTGTTGGGAGGTCTGTGCATCTCCATGGCCTGACGGACCATCTCCTTCCCCAGATTGGGGAAGTTTTCAGCAGTTACCTCCTCAAAGACACTTTCTTTCCCCTTTTCTCTCTCTTCTTCTTCTGGTACCCCTATAATGTGAATATTGTTCCGTTTGGATTGGTCACGCAGTTCTCTCAATATTCTTTCATTCTTAGGGATCCTTTTTTCTCTCAGTGCCCCAGCTTCTTTGTATTCCTCTTCTCTAGTTTCTATTTCATTTATTGTCTCCTCCACTGTATCCAATCTGCTTTTAATACCCTCCATTGTGCTCTTCAATGATTGGATCTCTGACCGGAATTCATTCCTGAGTTCTTGATTATCTTTCTGTGCCTCCATGAGCATGTTAACGATTTTTATTTTGAACTCCCTTTCAGGAACAGTCATGATGTTGATGTCATTTAAATCTTTCTCAGGAGTTGTATTAATAATTTTACACTGAACCAGTTTCCTTTGGTGTTTCCTATTTGTATACGGCCCCCTCTATTGCCCAGAAACTCTACTCCCTGGAGCTTCTTAGCCCCTGAAGCAATGTCTGGGGTCACAGGGGAGTGGTATTGGTACATGGGGGGATGAAAGAGCTGTTTCCTGCTACCTGGCTGCTATGCCTGTTTCCACTGCCTGAACCAGTGGGCTCAGCACACAGGCATGTCTCTGTGATTTACATTTGTAGTTGCTGTAGACAGATCTTCCCTCTGGCTGGCCTAACGCCAGGGTACGGTTTGCCGGTTTGTGAGCCATGTGGGGCTGGCCAGGAGAAAGGCGCAGTAGGCTGCGTATTATGGAGAAGGTCCTTGGAGCTGTGAGGCCTGCCAGGGAGCTGGAGCACCTGAAGATCGTCTAAGGAGGAAGATTTCTTTTTCCTCCTTAAATATGAGAGTCTATATGGCAAAGCTCCCAACCTGCTGGGCAGAGTGCACCCGGACAATTTTGTCTGCCTGTCCTCTCTCCTGAGCAGTAAGCTCTGTGCAATCCTTGCCTTTTTAGCAGCCCTCTTGCTAGGGGCTTCCTTGTTAGGAAGTCTCTCAGACTGCCCACCTTTCTTTTGTCCCAGAGCAGCTGGATATGGATCCCTGCTTTCCACAAGTGGCTGGAATCTCAGTCTCTCCAGGAATTCTACCTGTCTTAGCTTTCCAACCCCGTAATCATGAGAGTATCATGCAAGCACCATGAAATGTAGGTTTGTGCTCCCAGAGCAGATCTCCAGAGTTAGGTATTAAGCAGTCCCAGGCCTCCAGTCCCTCCCTGCTGTTTCTCATCCTCCCGCCAGTGAGCTGGGGTGGGGGCAGGGCTTGGGTGCCACCAAGCCACAGCTTTGGTACGTTGCCCTGTTCTGTGAGGTCTGCTTTTTTCTCCAGGTGTATGCAGTCAGGCACAGCCCTCTTTCCTGTTGCTCTTTCAGGATTAGTTGTATTAATTATATTTTCATATCATATGCGGTTTTAGGAGGAAGCCTGTGTCTCACCTCTCATGCCTCCATCTTTAATGCCTGTCTTCCCCTTTAGTGTTTAGTGCCGGCTAACTGAACTATACTATCCTGGAATATAGTATGAACTATCCTGGCACTTAAGGCAAAAGTGAAAATCAATAAATTGATTCTGTCTTTATTTAAAAATTAATTATTTTGTTCATCATATATTATTGGCCTTCATTTTGATTTTTAAAAACATTTGTCTTGGTTACTGAGTTTTTTGATGACCACCTTTATTTTGCACCTGGGATGAATGCTTCACTTATGTACCCTGGCCCTGCCCTTTGGGAAGCCACCTGTGTTAGAGAGAGAGAACAGATTTTCAGAGCAGTCAACTTAATGTCACCCTGGCTCATAAAAGACAGCTGGGTAGTCATTCTGAAAGTGGTCTTGAAGGAGTCACACCTCAGCTTCACAGCATAGGACCTCATGCACACAAATCTCAGATGGCTGTCAGCTGTGGGTAGTCAGGATGGAACTTTTGTAGAAATCCAAGGTCAGGAGATTTTCTTTTTTCAATTTCAGGGATTTTTAAACAATACTTCAAAAGTGGTCATAACATCCCTCAGCCTTCTGTCCTTATTCTTCCTCCTCTGAACCATTCCCGACAGAGGGGATTATTTATTTGCTTCTGAGTGAACACATATTGATCAGGATGAACTGATTTGATTCAGTGTGTCATGTGTACCCATAGTTACTTTCCATTTTCTTCTATTGTTGTGGTTGATTCATCACTAAACTGACATGCTGCAGGCCTGGAACTCATCTCCACCTTTACTTTTATCTTCGAAAGGACAGAGTTGCCAAGGATAGGACCTGACTCCTATGTGTTCAATAAACCAACCATCTTCTTTCCCATCGTCCTTCTTTTCATTCCAAACTGTAGGAGCAAACAGAATTCAAAAGCTATGCATACAAAAATTATAATTTAATTAAATGAACTAAATGACTTTTTCAATAAGTTTTTATTTTGGAATAGATGCAAAATTATTTATCTAGCTAAATTCATCTGTAAGCACTGAGAACATTGAACCTGTTGGCTTGCTCTAAAACCAATTCTGATTCTGGCTGACAACATATTTAGCAGGACCTGATTCAGCAGCTATTGGGGTAGTAAATACCGTGGTGATGCCCCCAGATCCCTTCTTTAGATCTGACTCACCCAGTTCCTGATTTCTGGGACTATCAGCTTTGATGGCGCAAAGCTTCATCCATCATTTGAACTGCCCTTAGTCTTCAAGATTGGCCTTGTCGGAAGCATACCACGTCCCAGAAGGCATCCCACAGGCAACGACATGCTGAAATAGGGAGACCAAGGCCCGGCCCTCTTGGGGCTCCATCTGGGACACTCTGAAAGACATCTCAGTTCCACAGCTCTCAAGAGAATTGGCTGAGGCCTCAGCTTCAAATCAGCTTCTCCTGCCAAATCTTGCTTTCCCCATTTCCTTTAAGGTATGTCTCCTGAGAGTCCCCCTCCCCCTCCCCCAGCCAGCTACCCATTTCATTATCTTGGTGTCTGTTACCAGAGAATTCAATCTATCAGATGTGGTTCTAAGAAGCAGACTATAAGTGGGGTTTTGGAGACAGATCACTTCCTGGCTGGCTGGCAATGAGGACCTATCACTAGTGGTAGGTAGATAATGAATAGCTCCTGGAATGCAATAGTGGTGCAGTTGTTAAAACTCTCAGGGGTGGGGATCTGGAATAAAATTTTGCTCCAGGAGGATACATTGGCTTATGTGATATTTCTTGTGTTTAAGGAGTATGAAGGGAATAGTGGCCATAATAACCACGGAATTGGCTGGTTGATGCTGAGTATTGATGATTAACTGAAGAGATATAATAGGCTCAAGGTGATAAGTCACCTGTTCAAGACAGAAGGTGAAGTCAGGAGAAAACTCTTTGACAGCATTTAAGGTATCTTCCGTGGCTGGGGGATCAGACTCAAGATCTGGCTTAGAACTTGGTGATAGAAGTAGTGGAACTTGGGAAGATTGATTTCTCTACTGCAGCAGGCTTCCTATGCCAAAATTAGGACTATTATAGGGAAGGAGTAGGTACCCTGAGATTTGAGACAGGGATATCTGGGCAGGTGCCTTTGAAAACCTTGAATTCCCAGATTCTTCTGAGTGTGCTAGATATACAGAATGCCTCACTCTTTGCTTAAAGATAATAAAGAGGCCTCAAATGAGGCAGATGCCTATAAGATAAGGCTCACTTATGCCCTTCTGGAAACTAACCAGTAATAAGTGTCTGGAACTGGGCATGTACTGGGTCTGCTATGGGAAGGGAGGAACGATATGTTGAAGGAGCTGTGGAATTGGCTAATACGTTCTGGTAGGAACTGGAAAAGTATATGGAAGTGTATCTTGAGGGTTATAGGTCAAGGGGAGTGGACTAAAGGCTGGCTGAGGTAGGGTTTGTTGATGTGTGTACCCTCCCATAATATAAGACTTAACACCCTAGCAAGGCCACTAGGAGATGGTGCTAACATGCTGCTACACTGGCTCTTAAAATCTTGGGAAAAGTGATAGCACCTACTACTGTAGAAATGGCAGAATTGATAATGGTTGACTATAAAATAAGTGAACAAAAGACCCAAAGAAGAGAAACCCACTCTGCTAGAATGGATTTGCTATGTAAAATTGGGAAAATCACTGGCCAGATAAATCCTCAGAAGGGTTCAGGAGACACTCCATTTACCTGAGTCAGGAGACTGGAAGCTCACTTTCCAGTATGATATCTGGGATGTGGACTGTCTCTGGAGAGGACCATGCTGATGTAGTTACCGGGCTGGGGCAAGGGAAGTGAACTTGCAAGAAATCTCATGCTCTGGGCAAGCAACTGGTATGAAGAGCCATTGGATTTTTGCCATGAGCACTGCTGGAAGCCATATGGTGGGAGCAGGAAAAAACAACCCTGCGGCATCCCAGAACCAAGAAGAAAAGTTCCTCTGCCCTGCAATGTCCTTCTATTGCCTTCCACTGACATTATGCATGCTGCAAAGGAGAAATGCTTTAAGGGTCCACCTTCATCATCACAGAGTAGATAATGCATGGTGGGTTTGGAGATGGAAAGCAATACGTGGATTTATGTTACAGCCCACCATTTAGTGACGCAGATTCCATACGCACCGTGCTACATATATGCTACCCACATTCCATACAACATTAAAACTACTCTGTTTTTCCACCCTAATAAGATACCGCTATCCTAACAAGGGTAACCCTTCCCAAAAGGGATGAGCTTCACAGTTCCAAGATCATTGTGCCCGTGTCTAGCTATATTAATGAATTCTACCACAGTCTCACTGAATAGTTTGTTACCTAGTGGATAAATTTTAAAATTAACCCACAACAACTTATATATACAGTTTCAAAATGTACAAAGAAGAAAATAATTATTCCAGACAAACAGATATAAAAAGCAAAGAGAAATTAAGCAAAGTACTACATTTATTATTCTTATAATTGGTTGTAACACTCTAGTTGACAATTATTCCTTTTTCACTATAATTTCTGTATTTCCCCATCCTCATCCAGAATCTCAACTGATTTGGGTAATTTATCTGGTGGAATGACCTAAACATTAATTCCCAAAGGGTCTAAGTTATCGGTTGACTTGCCTAATTGTGTTGCTGTAGTTTTCATTAACTTTTCCTATTGGATATGGAATTATGAAGAGGCACTCCAGAGCTTCCACTGGATTGCAAACAAAGTCCTCCTTGACTCCCTGCGTTGCAACAAACACCATGTCCTCCTGGTATTCAGGATCAGTGACTCCAAAAAATAGAGTAACGTTTCAGCCTGGTTGTTCAAGATGCATAAGGAACCCCAAATGACCAGGTAGAAGTTTACCAATTCAGTGGAAGTACTATTGTGTCCTCTGGTGGAAGCATTTCCCCTTTAAAGACCTCCAAACTGACAGGGTTCAAAATTTTTCAGTTGAGAAGCAAATATTCTGTGAATGGGGTAGTAAGCATAATAGTAAGAAGACCCATCTCCACCCCTTGATTTCTGGAAGCAATTCCAGAATATGTCTCTTTCAGTAACGATGAATCTCTGTCACCTCCATGATATGAGGCAAAATCAACCTGCTACGGATGGAAGCAGGGGATGATATTATACTTAGGGAGCTCAATTTTGGCCTTTGCTGTTGGCAGATTAGGTGCTCAGTCATGGAATTAGTCAGATCAGCCTCAGTAAGGAGAATTCTATGTTGTTGAGTCCCTCTATTTTTGCCACCATGGCCATTTTTTTCATTGGCCCATTGAACAAGCACTAGTATGACTTGAAAGAGTCTAACTGTCACCCATAGAGCTTGTAATTTTTTTATTGATATACAGTCTTATTTTAGTTTCAAGTATAGAACACAGTGGTTCAACAGTTACCCATATTATTAAATCATCACCCCACTAACACAGCGAGTATCTGTCAGCATAGAAAGATGTTACAGAATCATTGGCTGTATTCCTCATGCTGTACTACTATCCCTGTGACCAACTTATATTATGATTAAGAATTTTTGTACCCCTTTATCCACATCACCTTCCCCTCCTACCCTCCCTACCCACACCCCCATGGTAACCACCAGTCCCTTCTCAGTATTTGTGAGTCTACTGCTGTTTTGTTCCTTCTGTTTTGTGTAGTTTTAAGATTCCACAAATAAGTGAAATTATATAATATTTGTCTTTCTCTGCCTGGCTTATTTCATTGAGCATAATATCCTCTAGCTCCATCCGTGTTGTTGCAAATGGTAGGATTTGTTTTCTTCTTATGGCTGAATAATATTCCATTGTGTATATGTACCACATCTTCTTTATCCATTCATCTACTGATGGACACTTAGGTTGCTTCCACATCTTGGATATTGTATATAATGCAGCAGTAAACATAGAGATGCATGTATCTTTTCACATCAGGGATTTTGCTTTCTTCAGGTAAATTCCTAGAAGTGGAACTGCTGGGGCTGAATGGTATTTCTATTTTTAATTTTTTGAGGAACCTCCATACTGCTTTCCATAGTGGCTGCACCAACTGACATTCCCTCCAACAGTGTACGAGGGCTCCTTTTTCTCCACATCCTTGCCAGCAGTTGTTATTTCTTGTCTTTTGGATAGTAGCCATTCTAACTGCTGTGAAGTAATATCTCATTGTGGTTTTGATTTGCATTTCCCTAATGATTAGCGATGTGGAGCATCTTTTCAGGTGCCTGATGGCTATCTGTATTTATTCTTTGGAGAAATGTCTGTTCAGGTCTTCTGCCCATTTTTAAATTGATTTATTTGTTTTTTGGTATTAAGGCATATGAGCTATTTATATATTTTGGATGTTAACCCCTTAACAGATAAACCATTATGAATATATTCTCCCATAGTGAAGGTTACCTTTTTGTTCTGCTGATGGTGTCCTTGATGTATGTAGAGGAGTTTTTTAGTTTGATATAGTTCCACTTGTTCATTTTTTATTTTGTTTCCCTTGCCTGAAGAGATGTGTCTAGGAAAAAACTGCTCATACTTATTTTGAAGAGATTTTTGCCTATGTTTTCTTCTAAGAATTTTTTGGTTTCATGTCTTACATTCAGGTCTTTGATACATTTCAAATTTACTTTTGTTTGTGGACTTAAGCAGTAATCCAGTTCCATTCTCTTGCATGTAGCTGTCCAGTTTTCCCAGCACCAGTTTTTGAAGACGCTGTCTTTTCTCCATTATATATTCCTGGCTCTTTTATCGTATATTAATTGGCCATATATGCATGGGTTTGTGTCTGAGCTCTCTATTCTATTCCAGTGATCTATAGGTCTGTTCTTGTGCCACTACCATACTGTTTTGATTACTATAGTTTTGGAGTAGATCTTAAAGTCAGAAAGCGCAACACTCCCAGATTTGTTCTTTCTCAGGATTGCTTTGGCTATTTAGGATCTTTTGTGGTTCCATATGAATTTTAGAAATATTTGTTGTAGTTCTCTGAAAATGCAATTGGAATTTTGATAAGGATTGCATTGATTGATGCACAGTATGGCCACATTGACAATATCAAATCTTCCTATCCATGAGCATTTATTTCTACTTATCAGTGTCTTCTTTAATTTCTTTTATGATTGTCCTATAGTTTTCAGAATATAGGTTTTTCACTTCCTTGGTTAGGTTTATTCTTAGGTATTTTATTCTCTTTGATGCAGTTGTAAATGGAATTGTTTTCCACTGATTTCTTTTTCTGCTAGTTCATTTTTAGTGTATAGGAATACAACACTGTGTATTAATTTTGTATCCTGCAACTTTGCTAAATCCAGGTATAAGTTCTAATAGTTTTGGAGACTTTAGGGTTTTCTATGTATAATATCATGCCATCTGCAAATAGTGACAATTTAACTTCTTACCAATTTTGAGGCCTTTTCCTTGTGTTATCTGATTGCCATGGCTAGGACCCCCAGTACTATGTTGAATAAAAGTGCTGAGAGTGGACATCCTTGTCTTGTTCCTGATCTTAGAGGAAAAGCTTTCAGATTTTCACCATTCAGTATGATATTAGCAGTGGGTTTGTCATATATGGCCTTTATTAGGTTGAGGTACATAACTTCTATACCCATTTTGTGAGAGTTTTTATCATGAATGGATGTTGAATTTTGTCAACTGCTTTTACAGCATCTATTGAGATGATCATGTGGTTTTTATCCTTTTTGTTAAGGTGGTGTATGATATTGATTGACTTATGAATGTCATATTGTCCTTGCATCCTTGGAATACATTCCACTTGGTCATGATGGTAATCCTTTTGATGTACTTTTGAATTTGGTTGGCCAATATTTTGTTGAGGATTTTTGCATCTATATTCACTCATTCTGAAAATTTCTCTTTGTAGTGTCGTTGCCTGGTTGTGGTATTAGAGTGATGCTGACATTATAGAATGATTTTGGAAGTATTCCCTATTCTTCTACTTCTTGGATGCTTTAAGGATGGGTATTAGCTTTTTAAATGTCTGGAAGAATTCAGCTGTTAAGTCATCTGAATTTGGACTTTTGTTTGTTGGGAGTTTATTTCCAGTTGAATTTCATTGCTGATAATTAGTCTGTTCAGAGTTTCTGTTTATTCCTGGGTCAATCTTTGAAGGTTGCATTTTTCTGGGAAGTTGTCCATTTCTTCTAGGTTGTCCAATTTATTGGCATATAATTTTTCATAGTAATAATTCTTTGTATTTCTGTGGTATTTGTTGTGACAACTCCTATTTCATTTCTTCATTTCTGATTTTATTTATTTGTGTACTCATTATTTCTTTATAAGTCTCGCTAGAAGCTTATCTATTTTATGGATTTTCTCATCTAGCCAGCTCTTAGTTTCATTGATTTTTTCTATTGTTTTATTCTTTTCTATATTGTTTATTTCTGCTCTTATCTTTATTATATCTCTCCTTCTACTAAGTTTGGTTTTCACTTGTTCTTCTTTTTTCAAATCTTTTTTTATGACATTAATCTGTGCACTTTTCCTAGAAATGAGATATTGTTTCTAGTTTATAGTCTGGGTAGGGGGGAGTAGTTCCAGGGACTTTTACTTAGTCATTCCTGCCCTAATGATACCACCCTATGGTCAGAAAGCAATCTGGGGATAAAATAAGCCCACTATATGTAATATTTAGACTAAGGCTCTATTATTTGATCGCTATAAGCACCCATTTTGACTACTGAGTCACAGAAGCATTTTGAGTCCCCAGGAATTAGCATCAATTCAGAATTATTGTCTAATAATCTCTCAAAGATCAGAGTATTATTCCCCAGGGCACTCTTACTCTAATAAATTCCAACTGGGTTCTTTTTTATGGTGCATATTTGCAACAGTGGCACAGGGTCCTTCCTCAGGTTTACTTGTCCTCTCCTTCAGTCTAAGGCCTGGGAACTCACTGAGAGGCCATGATTTCTCACTGTGGTAATTCAAGTCAGGGTTATGGCTCCAGATTTAGAATTCTTCCTAGTATATCAATCAAGAAATATACGAGTAGGTTACCAATCTATTTAATTCCTAAGTACACCATGTTCAATTAACCCACTGAGGAATATCTTTGTGGGTCAGAGTAATTTGGTTATGGATACATTTATGCCTCTCTTTATGGTAATTATTTCTACCTTATTTTTGTAGCTAAGAGCTGCTCTTAGTCTAACACCCTAACAATTCACTCCTGCCCATATTCCCTGGAGTGTCTATCCATATGTAATAGCAGAGTTTTGCAATTATTTTGGTTTGCAAGCAATTTTCTCCTGGGTTATAATGTGTCTTGGCCCCTTAGAACATGGTAGGATTTAACCATGGGTCTAGTGGCAACAGAGGGTGGCTGTGGTGTGTCTTGAGGGGAGTGAGAATCCATTTTCGAGGCTTGCCCCAAGTGAGGTTATTATAGGGTTTTTAATCAAAGGTAGACTATTCTCCTCTGCCAACTACAGAGGAAGGTCATCCTTTGGTAAGAAAGGCTCAGAATGATATGGGGATTCAAAATCGCCAGTGTTGTCTGGGTCCAACCAGTTGTCCTCTTGTAACTTTCATGATGCCACTCTTTCCTAATCAGTGTCCTAAATTTCACGTGGGAAACTTGTCAAGACTATGAATTTAATCATTGCTGCAAATCAGCAACCCACACAATTAAATGTCATATTTTATTTTCAGCAGTATCTGTGATAAAGGAGATATTTTGATCTGTATTATGTCTCTCCTTCTACTAACTTTGGTTTTCACTTGTTCTTCTTTCATGGAAGCTCTCAGACAGAAACTGTGAACCTCAATCAAGTTCCAGTTCAGAGGCAGAAACTACACAGGGGAAGTTTAATATAAAGCATTATCCACTATAATAGGGGAATATGTAAAGAGAACACTAAAGAATTCTCTAGGGCTGAGAAAGAATACCTAAAGTAGGAATCTACAAGACATGTCCCCTCCCCAAAGCTAGGATTTAGACCATGCTGGAGGTTGGAAGTGTGGTTTCAGTCCATGGGATCAAGTCCCTTGGGTTGCTTCAGTACCAGGCAGGCAGGAGACAACCCTTTGGGGTATGGCTGGATGATGCCGGGGATGAACAAGGTGAGGGAGCCAAGGGTGGAACCGCCCTCACCAGCAGGGTGACTTGAGTCCTGGGGCGCACACTGTCTCTGTTGAAAGGTCCACAGCAAGGCGATCACCTGGCCAGGGTCACAGCTGGGGCTGCAAACTTGCCAGGGACTGAGCATTCTGGGGAAGGGGCTGGGGAAGAGTGCCGCTGGATTTTCCTCTTACAGGTGACAGGAGTGAGCAAGCAAGAAGAGAGCAGTGTTCCAGTACCAGAAAGGGGACTTCCTCCTGCGATAGCCCCCCGCCCCCACTGCTCTCCAATAACAGAGTTGAATTCAGTCTAGTCTACAAAAGGGAAATGCTTACTAAGGGTTTAGTTCCATAACCACAGAAGCAGTTTACAAATGGTGGATTTAGAGCTGAGAGGCAGTACATTGATAAACGGCACAGATCCCTGTCTTTGAGTCCCCTTTGTTGCTTTGAACTTGACTTTTATGCTTTCCTTTGCTTCCCTCCTCCCCTCTCCACTCCACTATGACCTTAGTCCAGCCACACATTCAACTATACACAACTCCTGCTCTAGTTTTCTAAGTCCAATAACCCCATCACCAAGGAGAGGTTAGGATGGAAGCGGGGAAGGGAGGCCCAACACATTTGCTTATTTTTTAAACATAAAACTTCATCAGATGATATTGAGACTAAATGCAGTGGTCAAAATTTAGTTGTGATCTTAATTATCTTGTTCCCCTACTCTTGTAGGGTACCACAGATAATACAATTCTAAAAAACTGGAGGTTATTTTTCCCATTCTTTCTGATTTGCAGCCACAATGATTGGAATTTAGCCCAGAAATATTGTTACAATTACCTGGTTCCCCAATGGCTTGTGGAAATATTTTAACAAGAGGGATTCTCCTAATACTGGCTTCCTGTTTATGTCCCGGAGAACTGGCAGGAGTGTTACCCACTCAGAAGTTGTGCTTGAGCTTGTCCTAATGCAAATTATTCATTAAAACTTACAGGAATAGTTTGTGGGAGGTTATCAATGAAAAGACCTTATAGAAGACTCCCATGACAAGTCTCTTCTGTTAAACTGTGTTCAATTTCAACTACAAGTAAACACATTCCAATTTCTGAGTCAATGAGCAATATGGTTATTGGACTATTAACTACGGAAACCATTCTTCGATTTCTCAGCTGACCCCCTGCTACTTCTATGTGAGCGAATTGTATAGCAGTTTCAGTGTTGTGCTAATTTCACTTGATGATGTCCGACTGAGTTGCTGTGGAAGGTAAAAAAACAGTATTGGACTCCGGGTACTGTGTTGTGGCTTTTACAGCTGTGGTACTGGTGAGGGTTAAATATTAAACACATAGCCGTTTTCTTTCACTACTTCTTTCAAGTCACTCACACAGTTTGCGTCAGTCATAGTTCTTGACTGCAATCTACAGAAAATGTCTGGCAATCCTAAGCCAAAAGGGAATATGTTGGAAGGGTAACGGGGCCTCACAGAACTAAGAGGAGACTGAAGTCCAGGTGAGAACACGGGTGACTACGGCAGGTGCTTCCGCAGTTGGCGGCAGACGCCGCGGCCAAGATCACGCAGCAGACACAGACTGATCACCTGCTGCTAATAGGCCCTCAGGCCAGGCACGAGAACCTGTCTCTCACTTCAGACTCCCTGTTACAGGAGAGTGTGAGTCCAACTGCATGAACTTGAGACGCTGCCTGCCACTGACTCGGGAATTAGAGCATAGGGACTCCAGCTTCCTTTGGAGAGAGAGCGCTTGTTCACTCCAAAACTGCACATTGCGTGGGATACTAAAAGAGTTCAGGTGCTAATAGGAATTGAGGACTGGATGCTAGACAAAGAATGACAAAGGTCTCTCAGACAGTTTCTGTTCATTATAACCCCTCTCAGGTGACTGGGAGATAGAGGTTCCAGGAGATGTTCCTTTAAGACAGGTGTGGCATGTACACAAAAGATCAGTTGAGGTAAAACAATTTTAAAGCCTCATTCATTCAGTCAGCCAGCTAGTCAGCAAACTAGTGATCAGCATGGATAAAGTGCCAAATGCTGTCCTGGATCAATTAAACCCCACTGGCAACCATTCACACATGCCTGCGCTTCTCATTCATACCTTTCAGATTTTTTTCAAATTTATACCATGGAACCCAACTCCTCAGTTATTTATTTTCTTTGGGTATCATTAATGTTCCTTTCTTTCCCAACACCTTCCACTCAGGCTCCCCATATTGTCCAGCCTCGGCCATTTGGGAGCTGATTTGAATCTCTATTCCAGGAAGAACAGGAAGAAAAATGAACTAAACCCATACACATCTTCACGACTACTTTAAGCAATTCTGGTGGGATATTTTAACACAGGACATTGCCTAGTATGTTTTATGGATTACTTTTGGATTTCAGAGACCCTGATTCAGCTTCTGGCTGTGCCTTTTACTAAGTGTGTGAACTGCTTCACTACTTTGTGAAACACGGTTAAGTGTAATGTGCACATGCATGCTTCTATAGGCACAAAAGATAGTAAAGGGGAGCAGGTGGGTTCTGGATTCAGATGGTCCTGGGCTGGAATCTGGCTCCACCACTTATTAGTTTTGTGACTTCAGGAAAGTTATTTATCTTTTTATGCATTAGTTTCTGCAGATATAAAATGAAATAATTATAGTATGTTTTTTGTGGGGTTACTGTAAGACTTAAAAGATATAATGCATGCAAAGCTCTTAGTAATTGCTTAACATTCAACAAGCACTCAGTGATAAAGAGTAGCTGTTATTATACACATACGTCTATACCTATATTCTAGAATTACTAGCTTTGTAATCTTGAGTAATCCCCTTAACCTCTCTGAGCTCCCTGGTTTGTTGTCAGGATTAAAGAAAAAGAGTAGCTAACATTTACTGAGGCCTTATTACTTATATGAAAGGGCTTCACACCATCTAAAGTACTATGAGGAAGAAGATATACTATGCACAGCAGCTGGGTAGAGAGTTCTCAGCAGAAGAATGAAATTCACATTCATTTCACAATCACCTCTGATTAAAATGCCACTTGGGAAGTACAGACCTTTCATTCTGAAATGATCCACATTCCGAACAGAAGGTTAAATAGCAGGTCAGCACTCTGACTTTGTGATCAAAGGCAGGATCAGTCCTTCAGCCTGTATTTATGAGGAAGAGAGGAAGCAATGACAATACTCTGAAATGAAGTTAGGTCACCTTATTCAAGAGACACTTTTCTAGGGGACATTGAAAACACATTCTGGCACAGATGAACTCTCCCTCCAGGTAAGAGGGGACACAAAGTCACCCAGGGACAATGCAAGGGTCAGGATGGGGTCTTGGATACAGAGCCTGCAAAGAAAACAGTCTTTCAGTCAGTAATTCAACACTTATGAAGCACTATTAAATTCCAGGTCACCGAGCTAAACTCCGGCGCTATGGGGGTCGCCACAGGGAAACATCAGATACAGGAACTATTCGTGGAAGCTTATGGATTAGAAAGAAGTTAAGAGAGCTTAGTAGTACCTGGAGAGGGCCAGTAAGCAGGCCATACAAAGTGCTGAGAGCAGGATTGCTTGTGTTTGCAGAGAGAGCAACCTTCCTCTTTTAACCTATCGGCATTCGGGGATGGTGTTGGGGAGGTGACGACATACACCTTGCACACCTAGATTGTCCTTCCTCTCTCTCCTGGGGAAGAGATTAGTGGTATTGAGCAGCAGGTTCTGTTCTTCATTCCAGGAACAAGGTAGATGCTGTGACTACCTTGGGGCCCTTTTTCTCCTGTGAGTTGTTCCTCATCATAATACTAAGATAAATAAAAGCGGTGGTGTGTTCATCAGGGTTATCCAGAGCAACAGAACCAGTAGGACACTGACCACTGACCTATCTAGTGTGTGTGTGTATTATATATATAATATAAAATCTATTGTGTGTGTGTATATATATAATGCAGCGATAGAGAGTGAGTGATTGATTTTAGGGAATTGGCTCATGCCATTACGGAGGCTGGCAAGTTTGAAATCTGTAGGAAAAGCCAGCAAGCCGGAAATTTAGGCAAGAGGTGATGTTACAGTCTTGCATCTGAAATCTGCAGGGTGGGGCTGCAGGCTGGAAACTCAGGCAGGATTCTATGCTGCAGTCTGGAGGCAGAATTACTTCTGTGGGAAACCTCAGTCTTTGCTCTTAGGCTTTCAAACTGATTCGCTGAGACCCACTGACAGTACAGAGGGTAATCTGCTTTACTTAAAGTCAACTGATTGTAAATGTTAATCACATTCACAAGTACGTTCATAGCAACATATTGACGAGTGTTTGACCAAACAACTGGGCTCCATGGCCCTGCTAGGTGGGCACAAAATGAATCATCAATAGTCGGGAAAAACAGTGACTCATTTCGCTTGGGGTGGTTAAGGAAACTCATGCACAGGGTTATATATGAGACTTAGTCTTTAAGAAGTAGTATTACAGGTTTGTTCTCTAAGAAAGCAAAACACTCCTGTCAGAAGGAGACACACACCGACAGAGGTTTAACAAGGAGAGTATATTTCAGCAAGAGGCGATTCCTCAGTGTGACTGAGCAGTGAGGTCCAAACAGTAGGGAAAATGTGATCTATGGGATCCTAACTCTGAGTGATCTAGAAGGCCATTTTCACCAGTTAGAATTCAACACACAGCTGAAAACCATTTAAAATCTTTGAACATGAGAGCACCACGGTAAAATCTAAAATCCTAGAATAATGGTTCTCAAACTTGAGTGCATACAAGAATCACTTAATAGTTGATAAAAATGCCAATTCTCATGACCTTCACCTAAATTATACTAGTCTGTAGGCTCTGTTTGATGTGTAGCTATTGAACAGATCTCCCAACAAGCATCTAATAATTCCTGTGCAGATATTTTGGAGACCACCCTTTGTGAGGCACTGTTCCAGAAAAATAACTCTGGTGGTAGAGTATGAAATGAACAGAGGGGAGCAAGACGCAGGCTGTGCTCAGTCAGTAGGCTTTGCCCCTGGGTATGACCTCTGCTCACGGGCTCCAGTCCTCCAGGGCATTCTCTGGAGACAGAAGGCATGATGGGCTCACAGACTATCTCTGTCCTCTCTTGGATTCACTAGTATAAAGTAGTGTCTCATTTGAAACACTATAAAGTAGACATGCAAAGTAGACATCTCACAGAATGGTCAGTAAAGCCATCCTTTGATTTTTTTACTCAGAACTAACCCCCTCAGATATAAGTCCTCAGAAGGATGAGAATGGAAGGCCAATCAAAGTAACAGACAATATGCCGAAAGCAGGATCTCTGCCCCCATCCACCTCTGTCTGAGGATTTGCGAACAGGCAGAATGCCTTCATTCTCCAACAGAATGAGTTTGCTCCTAGACTCCTTGGATCCTCACACAAGTAAGTTTCTGGTGGTCCTTTTCCACTTGTTCGTCCACAGTGACCAGGTGTTTCTGAATTCCAGTGGGAGCAAGGCTTAGGCTCTGGCAGCAACTCCCAGTCCATATAAATACCAGTGATTCTCTGCAGTGTGATGAACTGATCTGTCCTCCTGCCTTTTCCCTATGTGTATATTCCTGTCTTTCCTTTAAAGCTAATCTGTTCTAAGTACGAATTTGAAGGCTCAGACCCACCATCAAAGTTGGTTTTGCTTCCAGTGTTCCTAGGTTGTGCCAAGTACCACTTTATGGACCAAGTCTTGGCCTTCGTCCCCATGCCTATTACAATCACCCACCTGTTGCTTGGGCCTTGGTTTACTAATGGGCTCTTCGATTTCTTGAGACTAGAGCTCTACCCTGATTATGTCTACTTACTTGGGGCCCTGAATCACAGTGTAGCTCTCTCTGCTCCCTCCCCCACAGGCTGGACTCTGCTCCAAGCCAAGGGGTTCACTGGAGTCTGCACGCCATGGTCTGTCTCCCCACGTGCCTGGTAGCTGGTTCAATCTGATTACAGTCCTTGGATTGTAATATTGGCCAGAGTAAAGCCATTTGTTTATTTTCTTCCTTGGGACATTGTAATTTGCATTTCTGGTCACCCCACTCCACGGCCATATTAATCCCTAGGACAAGCTCTGCCTTTCCCAGCTCCATCCTTTACAAGACTATGGAGGAGCTAATAGGTTTTGCTTCTAAGCCTAAAATAGGATGTGACACTACCTGAATAATAAAAATGCTGTGGTAGTTCAGATATTACAATTTAAGATTATATTTGAAATAGGCTCACTATTCAAATTCACATAAAATTTCATGCAATATCTCAAAGAAAACCCAGACTTGTATATTGTGTTTCTGAGATGACTCAATCAGAGCTTCTTGTACTCCTGCTACTCCTTCTGAACTGAGCAGGCACGTCAGAGTAAATCATATTCAAGGGAGGAGGAATATCAATCTCCTGTTAGACTTCCTGGTCTGGATCGGGTGCTCCAGCACAGATGTTGTTAGTAAGATGATGTATTTCCATGCAGTTGTTCCTTGTGCATCCAGGTCTTCGGGTGAGGAACCCAGAAACCTGTGGAATCAGTGGTAGATTTGGGAACCAAAACCCACTCAGAACCCTAAAATTATGTATGTGAATGTAATTTGTAGATTCCAGAGCAGTCTTCAAGTTGTGCTGACGCAATTGTTTCAAACTCAACATATATGCACCAAGAAAGGCCACCTGTCTTTGATACTCTGGTGTACTCATGGTCTTCCTGGAAGGTCTGGTTGTGTCCCTTGGTCTTTAGGAGAGAGATGATCATCATTTTCTAGAGTCCTAGAGAGGGTATGCAGCAAGGAAACACTGTTAATAAATGCTGTGAACTGTTTGGCAGGAAGCTACCATGCAAATACTGAATTTCATTATTATTTTCCAATGTTCACAAAGGGAAAACCCTCGCACGGTTGCCTGAGGGGCAGGGAATAGGCAATCATTTTATTAGCACCTGTGACACTCTGCCACAGATGCGTTGTTCAGAAAAGCTGCTGCACTTTGATAAACCATCAATCTCAGCTGTTGGGCAATAGGTTTCCACCTATGCTGATGTGGAAATCAATCTGGTTCCCAGAAGGCAGAGCAACTGTTACCAAAGGTCACAAAACAATTGTAGTTGCTTTTCTGCAGCACCAGTATAAAAGGACTTCTACCAATACTGGATACATTTATCTCTCTGCTCTGCCTTCAGCTCCTCTCCTGGCCAATTTAGGAGATAATGGACTACAAATCACTGATGGTACTAAAGTCAAACCAAAGGGCTGTCATTTTTAAAATACTATAAAAGAGGTTAAATGGAACCTAGAAATTACGCTATTTCAAAATTATGCTATTTCAAGTTTCTCACATATTTCCATTGATTCAGCCTAAAGCCAAATTCAATACATTTCAGCTTTCTTAAACACCCTGATTTCTGATGATGGACAATATCATTCTAGCAGAGCACTTACAATCAGTGGGGGCTTCATCTGTCTATTTCCTTTATTCAATCCAATAGACTTCTAATTTCTGTCTCTTTTTTTTTTTTTGCATTTCAGAACATCCCTCCCATCTATCTCTATTTTTCCTTTCTTTCTGGTGAAATAATCTAGAATTACACCTCGATCATTGAAATAACTCACTTAAAGAATTTCTACTTCAAGACTCTCCCCCTCCAATCTGGTTATTTAACTCACTGTTAAATATGTGGGCTTGCTTTGTGGCAGGCATTTTTTTCCACACCTCAAGAGGTACATGTTACATCCCCATTTAACTGAGAAAAATATTAAGGCTCAGGAAGATCAACTGTGCAAAATAATCAAAGTCACATGCCTCATGCTTAGCAGGTCAGAATTTGAACCTGGACCCGCAGGTGCCAAGGTCTGCTGTTTTCCATTCCACCCCAACCATGTCCTTTCCAATTGACTTCCCTATTGGTCCTCTCCAACAAATAGTTCATCATTTTACAGCCCTCTCAAACATTTCCAATGGCTAACTCATTGGAAAACTTCTGTCTGCCACTAAATAACCTGGCGCCAAAATGTCCAAGAAATCTTGTATTCCTTTCCTCTTTTTTAGAAAAATTTCACTTGAAATGTGGTCTACAAATTGCCACAGTGGATAGTTTATGTATTTTGCCACTTCTGGGCCATTGTTCTCATAATTCCTCCTTAATGTGAAATATTTTCATAACTCCTTCCTATCTATTCAATTCATACTCATCCTTGACAGCCAAGCTTCATCCCACATCTTCCTAGAAAGTTTTACGATTTTCCTGATGCTTGATGACTTTTCCTTACTCTGAACTCTGGAAATGCTATCTGTACAGATGGATTCAGTTTACATGGACTTGGTTTCACTGTAGATCCCTCCTGGGGTGCATCTTGCCAACAGATCCTCACTGCCCATAGGAATCTCTTCTGGACAGTTTGACGTTACTTGACATAATGTGGACTAATGGTTTCCTAAGCTGTACTTTCTGCATTTCTATAGCTTGTTCCTTTTCTCATGGTTATCTTTCGCTGGTTTCCATGAGGCTCACTCAGTCTGAATCTCTTGGAACTCTCCTTTTTGTTAACATTTCCAATTCACCCTTAAATCAAGGTTTTTCCTTTATGTTCAACTCTACTTGCTACTTCTGTCTTTTTCCAAAGCCTCCATCTTAGTTGAAGTCCTTTTTACCTCAGCAAGAAACAGCTTCTGACATCTAAAATCTCCCTATTTTACTTTAATTTATTCAGTGTATACCAACCAGATGAGTGTCCCTCCATGATGTCTTATTCTATTTACAGTCCTTAGACATGGTTCAGCTCTTTATTTCATACTATGTGGTTCACCAGTTTGAACAGGTATGTAAGTCTCATCTGACACCACTGGATTATAAATTACATATGACTTTTTGCTACTTTTATATCAAATGGTTCATGCTTCATAGAAACTGAGTTGTTGCTTGGACGAACACCATTCTCATCATTTCGCCTCTCATCTTGAAGTCCTACAGTACACCGTTGCCCATTTTAGTAGAACATTTCTACTTGCTCAGGCTCATTGTTAAAATCTGAAATCAGTTCTCTGTCTTGATGTCTCTCAGTCATGCTTTACCAAATCCCTTCCACATTTTTTCCTACTGTAACCTCACTGTTCCAAACAAGTGAATCTGTACACTCTTACTTAACCCTGCATCTTCTCTAAGGGATCCTGAATTTCCCTCTCACATGGATATTTGAATCCCTGATTGTTATGGACTGAATATTTGTGTCTTCCTAAAATTTATATGTTGAAACTTAATCCCCAATGTGATGGTATTAGGTGGGGCCTTTGGGAGGTGATTCGGTTGTGAGGGTGGAGCCCCCATGAATGGGATTAATGCTCTTATAAAAGAGGCTGAGGTGAGATCCCTTACTTCTTCTGCCATGTGAGGATACAGGAAGAAGATGAGCATTTATAAGGAAGTGGGCTCATACCAGACACTGAGATCTGCCCCAGCACCATGATCTTGGACTTCTCAGCCTCCAGTGAGAAATAAATTTTTGTTGTTTATAAGCCATCCAGTTTATGGTATTTTCTTGTAGCAGCTTGAATACATTAAGACACTGATGCTTGGGGCAGTGGATTTGACAGCAGTTGTGTGCTTGTGTGCGATGCAGACAAAAAGGATTGCAAGCCATAGTGAACGATGATACTCAAGAGCAAAGAGTGGCCAAATTTTAATTTTATGTATGTTTCTTGATGAGTCAATTAGGAAATGTCCAAATCGGTACTTGGCTCATGAATCCAATTCTCTAACCAAGCAGAGCAGAGTCACGTTTTATACAGGGGTTCTGTTTTAGAGATAGCACGTAAGGTGGAAACTATGCAGAACATGCCATAGAAAGTGTTAGGCTGACACACAATCTCTCAGTAAGTTGGATGTGGCCATTTTTCCTTTTTTTTTTAATTGGAAACTTGATGAAGTAATTGACTTAAGTTGTATTGACACATGTTGTAGAAAAAATAACTAGCATCATTCAGCTCAGCAGAGTGTTCACATTATGAAAGGCACATGAACAATGATCATGGCCTTGGGAAGAACAGATTTACATTCATTTTAGAGCAAAAATTCATTGTCAGGAGTGGTGAGCTCTGCCCACTTATCACATAGCACAGAGACTTGGCTGCTATGTCTTCCAAAGTACCATGTAGATCACATAGCAGTTACTCAATAATGGTTATGACTAAATATATTGGTGTCACCCTTGCATTTGAGAAAGCAGATTCCTCCCAGATCTCTCCTTCTTTCTCCACCTTTTATCAGGCACCTGACTGCAGACCCCCCACACTCAGGGCCGAACTGGGCAAGAATATTTCCTGTGTGTTCTGGGGTGATGGGGATATTCACACTCACTTCCTTCATTCAAAGCTAGAAAAAGAACTGAAGGCTCACCCAATTAGACTCCATAGGAAAGCGCTGGCTAAGGAGAGAGTAGTTTATGGAAGCTGCCTGTGATAAAGCTCTTTAATAATATCACAGTTTTATAGGTCCTAGAAAAAGTACATTACCCTCATATGAGTGATAAATGCTCATGGAATCTTTAAATTTCCTAACTTTGAGCAGTATTCATGTAGTGACCACACCCTTAGATTTTCATTAAGGTAGAAAGAAATATATACTCTTATTATATCTGTATAGGCTGTCCCAAATTTATGAATGGAGGAGTCCCCAAAATTTACTTGTAAGTCACTTCTTTGGAATTTGGAACTATTTCCCCATAGGAACAATGTAACTGGTGGTCTCTCAGGGCCCAGGCCACCCCCAAATGGTATATTAAACCCATGATGTAGGTGAAATTGGACAGATTAAAAACCCTAAAACGTGAGTAGCACTAGATCCAGCCTTAGCTCGCTGAGACAAACACTTGGCATGCAGCCCCCAAAACACCTGTTGCTGAGCCTGGAATCCTAAGGCAGATAAAATTAGAGTCTGGCTGGAGGGTCTTTTTCTTAGGTCGCAAGGCAGCAGGAGAAAAGGCTCAAAAAGAGCTAGAGGTTTGAAGCAGAAGCTGGAGAGGATCTAGTACAATGTAAGGGATTTCTCTTGCATATATAACAGGTGCTCAAAATTGCACAATGGAAAGAAATCTCCCATTCTCTTGCTCTATATTATTTTCTTCTCTTGAAAGAAGAGAGATTTTGAAATCTTCCCTTTCTAGTTAGGTGGCCTTAGTTACCTTTTCAGCGGTTGTGTTTCCTCATGTGGCAGATTGCAAGAAATAAAATTTAGTTGGCATATAGTAGTCTTTTAATACAGAGTAGCTAGTGCTATTACAATGATATAAAGTCTTTGCCTTCTAAATTGTATAAAAATTTTAAAACCTAGACATTTTTCATTGACAGGAAGCTTCACTATTATAATATTTCTTTACACTTATGGATTAGGTACTAAACCAATGTACGGGCAGCCCTAGAGAGGCAAGGAAGAGTCACTTGGAATGTGAAATATGCATATTTCACTAGCCTCACCGAGGACAATTCTGCTGCCCTTGCTCATGGTGAGCACCCTCTTCAAATCAAAGAGGCTGCCCTGGTCAGAATATAGGTTCTGAGTCGTTCCTTCATTAGGGGCCTGGGTGGACCAGAACACTCCATCTTCATGAGGTGAGATCCTTTGTGAGGTGAAGGTACTGAACCCCAGTCATTGTCAACATGATCTTACCTCCTCCATTGACCTGCTAGATGTTAAATCCACACTCTAAATCTAGTCTTATGGAATTTTCAGTTTAGCTTCTTTGCCTTAAAGGCTTACTAAAACTCTCCTATCAGTTAAACCCTTGGTAGGATGGTCCTATGTCAGGGAGTCCTAGAAGTTCACAATTGTTTCCTGTCTTGCATGACATCTGCTGCTCAGAATTCTCAGTCTGGCTTTCTTAGGTTGCCATCAACCTGGCCATTCCTGCTAACCTCAGAGATGGTGCCCCTGCAAGAACAGTAAGAACCTTAGAAACTGACTAATCAATGATGTTGAAGTAGATGTTGGTGAGCCAGTCTTGTTTACTGTTTTAAACTTTTACAGTTAATAACTGAGAATCTCATGTGGTACACAGATGATAGAGAGATGATAGATCTAGCCATGAAGTGGAGCAGAATAGCAGACAACTTACTGCCCATGGGAAAGTGGACTCTAATTCTACTTCTACTTAAAGGTGTGACCTTGAGCCAGGATTCAGTCTCACTGGACTTCAAATTCATTATCTGAAATAGAAATGATAATACCTGTTCCAACTATCTCTGTATGGTTTCCTGGGTCAAATGAAATAATAGACAATAATGTATTTTAGAAAACATATATCATATTAAACAAACACAAGGAATTACAATGTTGAGCATTACCATCATTACAAGCCTATTCCATAGGCTTTTAGCTGCTCTGAAGACAAATGCCATGCTGACCTCCACATATGCCAGCTACTTTCCCAAAGGATATACTGACCTTTTTGAAACAGTTTTCTATTTCTTGGTCTATTGCCTTCTTTGTTTATTGGCCCATGTCCTGCCCTGTCAGCAGTAATCAGCTTTCTATTTCTAAACTTCTAACTCCACTTATTTTCCTTTTACTATACATTGGCATCAATCTGTAAATGTTCATTGAGCAAATACTATACATTAGACACTTTATAATTCTTGGGAATGCAAAGATACAGAGGTGCAATCCTTGAATGGAAGGAATTTACAGTTGTGCTCAGGTTTCCATAGTAAGAGAAGGAAAAATAGGACGTTCATTGGGATATCCTCAAGGGACATATCTGGGAACAGCTTCCAATTCATCCATTTATACTCTACCGGCTAGGAGCCAGGACAAGACCCCGATACAGCAATAAAGGAAGCTGGGAATTATAGTCTTGTGTGTCCAGGAAAACAAAAATGAGACAGATGTGCTGACCACTTAGCATTGACTATGGCATATGATCCTCTAATAAAATATATTGGCTGTAATATGTTCACAGTGTAAGAGAGCAAAAAGGATGTAATCATTTAAATCTGCTGAGGTGTTGGGGAAATTGACATTAAAGTAGAACCTCAGAAGACGAGTATGCTTTGCTAGACGAGCAAAGTAAAGGAAGGGCACTTTTCACAGGGGAATGTTATGTTGCATTGTTGAGGCATAGAAATGCATATGCTTTTTGGCAGAACAAAAGGTTTATTAAGTTGAATTGCATAGCTTCATAGAAACTGGCAAAATGCAGAACCGGAAAGATAGTTTGAAAATAGACTTCTAAGGTTCTCGAATGCCAGCTTGGAATTTAAATTCATTTTATCATGCCTTGGGAAGCTATTAAACATTCTTAATGAGAAACTTTGACACAATTTGAAGAGAAAAAGTCCTCTGATGGCAAAGTACAGGGGAAATTGTAACGTGGGAGACTAATTAAGAGATGAGCAATACCAATGGCTTTCAGAGCTAGCTGCACACCAGAATTTCCGGGGGAGATTTAAGAATACAGATGCATGGGCCCTTCAGTCAGAATTTCTGGGTCAAGTACTGTATTTTTCCAAGCTGCTTATGTAATGTTCGTGTTGAGCCCAGGCAGAGAGTCCCTATCTATACCAATGAAATTATAAATGCTATAAGAGCAGTCCTGTTTATTAGGCATTTTAAAATTCTGAATTTGGCAAATAAGAGACCATGATACTCTAACTGGGTGACTGATGCATATTTATGGTCATGAGTGGAGTTTTTCTAGTGTAGGCTGGTAGACAACCTCAGTGTGGGCTCTATTTACAGGGATAAATGAATCTGGCTAGCAGTTTATCCTCCCGGGGAATACTTACTATGTCCAGACATTGAGCTAGGCATTGAAAATGTGAAACATATTATTGGTGTCATTCTCAGATGTACTTTGTGTGTGCAGTATTGGATATAATTGAGTGTAGGATTCATTATCAATATCCAAATACCACCTAAAGTCTTGCCTGTTTTGAAATAGCACCTTTAATGACGTAAATAAAAGACTCATCAGTCTACCTCCAAATCATTCTGACTCTTTATCAACTTCTTCACCTCTTCTCCCTCCTGGAATTTATGGGGCAGTTCCAGTTCACACCCTTTACAGCTCCTGGGTTCTCGGTCCCCAGCCTCCCGGGTCACCACTTTTCTTTTCATGGTGGCACAGCTGTTACCCTCCCCCAGGGTGATCACAATCAAGAAGAGATGGCATGCATTTTTCCCTTAAAAATGGGGTCCTCTAAGTCCGGAGTCCTGTGAAACTCCTTAAGCAGATGAGGTCTGGATGTGCTTGAAGCAGGTCTTCTCTCCTTGGTTAATCCTTCATGTCTTCACCTGGTCTCTTTGAATGGCTCTGGCTGCCCTGTTCCACTGGATAAATAGTTCCCAATATCCATGTTTACCAGGTGGTCCTGGGAGGTCTGTCTTTAGCAACTAGACCTATTTATGACTAGCCCGCAGCCTTACTCTCAAAAGCAGTGTCTCTAAGGAGCTCACGGGGAGATTTGCCGTGCTGGACAGCTTAAAAATACTGAAATTCCCCTGAGCTTCTATAATTTCACTGAGGAATCTGGCCTGTGTTGCACCACGTGGCCTCACACTCTGGTTGTCCCCTCCCTGCTAGGATTCTGTGTCCAGGTGTGGCAGCAGGAAATCCTTCATGTCTTCAGCACCCAAACAGCAAGGGTCACACTCCACCTACCTCCCACTGGTCACAAGAATGTACACACACTGGCTGCCTAGAACACCAATAGGCACCTCCAGGTTCCCCACACCAAACAGGCAAATTAAAATTCAATAACGCCCCTGGATACAGCTATGTTTCTTTATTAACAAGCCAATCTCTTTTGTGAGGCTGTTGGGTATTTTAAACTTCAAACAATAAAGTGTGGGGACTTAAAGAACATACTTCAAATAAAACACGGCCCCTCCATTTCTTCCCAGAATTTCTGCCAATGATCCCTGGGGAGTGAATATCAAGTATTCACTTGATAAAAGCAGTTCCTTTTTAGGAAGATGGTGCCAGATGCTGATTAGGCCGCAGACTTTGCAGCTGTGGGTTAGTGTTCAACAGCTTGTGACCGGTTTGTACTTTTCTTTGGCTTTTTTCCCCTCCTGGGAGTGTGAGATGAGGGAAAGAACTGCAGTTGTTGAATCATCAGAGCTTTGCAGAGGTAACTCAATGACTGCTGCTCTGCTCGGAGGTTGCGTATCAGCTGCAGGGCTGAGCAGCTGGAAAGGAAGCTGCTGAAAATTTTCGCTCTGATTATTCAACATGTCATAGGTCTTCAAGTCCTGAGCTTTTTGAGAAAACATGAGTGGGATACAGATAGTTGACATCACACTTATATCCCTTGCAATCTTTCAACACTGCTTTCAGAGCAAATTTCCACTTCACAGGATTAGGAAGCTGCTGAGTGTGAAGCCTGGTGTTCTTTGCATATCAGTCCCAGAGTGCTTTCCCAGCCTCAGCTCTTCTGAGTTTGGGGTTTTAGGTAGAATAAACGCTAGTAGGTTGAGGTGCTTCTGTGCTTTTCCAGCTTTGTGCTAATTATAGCTCTGATATACAAACAAGAGAAGCAGGAAGTTTTCCCCCTGCCCTAAGCTTAGTGTCACTTCAAATGAAAAAATTAGAGTCTGCAATAAGCCAACTACATTATGTTCACCCATCGCCCTTTGAAGTAGCCTTTGAGTACTTGGATTCTAGTTACTTTCAATCTGTTATTTTTTATTTTTATAGATTCAGCCTCAGCTGCATATATCATAGATTCAGAGATGTTGAGAACCGGAAATTACTTTACAGATCTTCTACTTTGGGAAACCCCCAGTCAATGGTCAGCTTCTGTGTGATCGGTCAACTGGTGACCGCTGCCAGCTCTGCCCTCCTTTAAGTGCCCTTGTTAACATTTGCCTCCAGTGGTATCTGGAGTGAGAATACAGTCAGCTGGGGCCATGTCTCCCTGAGATTGGCTCAGCGACCAGTAAGTCCTTTTGACTATTCCCCCCACCACCAACTGCCTTGTGATTGTATAGCTTTAAAGACTTGAAATCTCATGTCTGTACATCCACAAAAGGAAAACATATGCATTTTTTGATCTTGAGTGTTAATATAAAGGGAAGAAAGCTGAGACCAGGATAAGTAAGGCTTCCCCAAGGTTTTGTGGAAAGTTGGCAGCACAGTTAAGATATAAACCCAGACCTCTGATTCTAGGTTCCCAGCTCATTCTGTGCCCATTGCAAAGTGGCCATAAACACTTTCCACGTGCCCGTCACTGTCCCAGGCCTGGAGATAAGCAGTGACCAAGAAAGAGAGAAAAAGAGAGCTCTGCCTTCAGAGAGCCTACACTCCAGCAGCAAACACAACTAATTACTGGCAATTACAGTTAACGGTGAAGAGTGCTGTTACAACTGAAATGAGTCAATTTTTTTATCCTCTAACTTCCAAGGAAGGAAGGGAAATTCCCCTGCATTTATGTTTCTTAAGAACATCTAGAGAAAGTATCCAGTTAGTGAAAAACAGTCTTAGCTACTCAAGTGCCAAGAAAGACAATGATTTTCAGGACATCTAATTGATTGTTTAATTAATTCAGTTTATTGCACACATTTTGTTTGTCACCCACTGTTTTAGGAATTAGAATTCAAAGAAAAGAAAGATAGGCTTTCTACCCTAGAGGGCATGGAGCATAGCAAGAGAGTCAGACTAATGAATGGGGACTTGGGATGACATGTCACAGAGGCTCAGGGTTCATAGAAAATGCTATGACCACATAAGTGGAAGATCAATTCAGGAGGTGGGGCTGGGGTGACAAAGAAGATGTTGTAAGGGAGTGGCGTCCAGTTGGACTTTGAAATGGTTCACCAAACAGGGACTGTAGAATCTGCATGAGCTGGGCTTCCAACCAGAAGGGACAGCACGGGCATGCTAGAGATGCATGGTCGCTCACGGCCCTCAGCTCCAGTCCGAATTACACTGTCCTCAGTCCAGCTGCGCACATCCCTCCAGTAAGGACTGGAGACTAGAGGAGCAGCCTCTTCTCAAGAGCCTGTGGGGTGGGATAGCATGGTGGTTAAGAGCACAGGCCCTGAAGCCAGACTGCTTGCCTTTAAGTTTTGATTTTGAATCTTTTTAGCTTTGTGACCTAAAATTTTCTGTTAGTTTTCTCACCTTTAAAATGTGCATAGGAAAAGAATGTTTTGTAATAGTTAAATGAATAAGTGAGTCAAAGTATTTAGAACAGCTCTTAGCACATACTCAATGAATGCCAGCGATTATTGCTTGCACCATGGTGAGAATTACTAGTATTAAGTGCTCATGGCTCCTGTTCACAGAGGGTGTGGACCCTAGTCCCAGGGCCCTGAAGGAAAGGCAATGCTGTAGAGGTCATAGGTCAGTCAATTCACTCTGTGTGGGAAATGGGAGAAATGTTCCCTGTAGCTTGAAATTGAATGTTGCTACCACTTGGGCATGGGGCAGGAGGGGGTCAGAGTGCATTTCCTCCCTTCCCCATTTCTGTTTTAGCTCACTGTTTTTTTTTTACCAACTTCTATCTACTATGTATAAAATATCTGACCATGATTCATGGGCAGCTCAGAGTACCCACCAAAGGGAGATCGGGTAAATGACAGGTCTCAAGTGTCTGCTGTCAGCTCTGCTTGGCTTAAGGGGGTGCTGAGGCTCTCCTTGTCCCCTCCTTGCCCTTCCCATCCTTCCTAAAAAAGTTTTTGTTTGGTTTTGTCTTGGTATTCTTATCCCACCTCTTACCATCTTAGGTCCATAAAAAGTAAGAATCTTTCTGGCAGCCTGTAAGAGCCCTGGATTCCTCCTTGGCTTAACAAAACTGTTGTCATAGTTGCTGTGGGGAAAATGGAAGTTTCTATGGCCAGGATCCTCACCTGACCCTAAACTACTTGATGTAACTGGCCTGCTGCTAGGCTTCTGCTTCTACACCCACAGGCAATAAGCTATTATTGACTGAGTCACTATATAAAGATCTCTGCCCAGGGCTCTGGGTGGAGGCAGAGACAAGGAGGATTATGGACCCACAGACTGCTGGGTGAAGACATAATTCTAGTGCTTGACCTGTAGCTGGGAGAGCAAAGCTGGGTAATAAACCCTTTTACCCCAAGAACATTCCATTGTCATTTCTCAGTCTCACTGAATCCATAATGAACTTGCCTGGGGCTGAAATCCTCAGGCAAGACAGTTGCCTTCCAAATCCTGTCTTGGGTCAGTCTTATCAGTGAAAAAGATGTCATATTAAAACACTAGATATATTTTAGACACCATACTAGGATGATGATTTAACTCTGTTCTTGCTTCTTTATTCTTTTCTAAGACCCAATTTAGACCTATACAATTACAGCTCTGTGGCTTTTAGTCATTTTTAATTTCTATGAGAAGAAAAAGAAAAGTCATAGTAGTCCCACTCTTGTGCAAAAGCTCATATATTTCATGAAAATGTCTGCTGAAGAAATGCATTTCTTCCTATGGATAAAACAAGAAATGATTTTAGTTCCTGTTGAAATGAACGGAGTGAGCTTGAGGCACTGGGATTCAGAGAATTATTTTTATTTGTTTTTGAATCCATTTTTAGGTATACAGTTAACCAAAATATATCCTTTTAAAAAAAAAAATTAGTACGGTGCTGATCTGGTCTGGGGTTTTCTCCATTGCAGGATGAGTGTGAGCTGTGTTTCTCAGCAAAGATAATTTGTTAATCTGTTTACCATATCTTGTCAGAGCTTTAATATTACACTTAAATCTTCATTTAGACATGTATACATACATGTGTATACAGGCATAAGTAATTCATCACACAAATCTTCAGTTTTAATTTATGCAATAACCAAGGTTGTATTTGGTATATGCATAAAGTTTAATCTGAAAGAAATCTTTTTTTTTTAATAAAATGAAGGCTTCAGTGAATAACCAAGGTGATTTACTTCTATTTATTGAAGGCACACTTTCTCAGGAGACACATTCTTTTTTTCTCAAAAAAAAAAATCCAACTCCCAAAATACAGAATTTAGTAAAAGACTGAGAAAATTTGAAGGAAACTACTGAATCTCCTATTCCCCAGTCCCCTCCTTGCTACCTTCCTATTGAGGTGAAAGGTTCTATCTAACACTCACCTAGGAGTCTGGGCCTGGATCCTTAGCTCTTGACTTTTTCTTTTCCTTATACTCTATATTTAAACCTTTGTTCTTCAAATATACAATAGTCCCCCCTTTATCCAGGGAAATATGTTCCACGACCTCCAACAGATGCAAAAGTTCTACTGGACAGCGACTATAGATAACGTGGCTTTTCCCAGAAAAGTCATGGAGGGTGGGAATAGGGGGGAATGTTACTAGGCAGTTAAATCAGTAGGGGTCTGCTACATTTTCTCTGCAACACTTGATTAAACTGGCCCAGTCCCGTTGGTACAATCTCTTTTCTCTAGCACTGATGATATTTTTATACTCTTAAAATTGCCCTGTGATCCTTTTTCCCCTCAATCTTCACTATCCTCTAAGTGACTTAAGCATTCTTGGGCTTTGACTAGCTACATATCGGTGACTCCCACATTTACGTCTCATTCCCAGACCCCTCTTCTGAGCACCAGTCCCACAGACTGCCTCCTTAATATCTCCAACTGGATATGTCAAAGACCATTTGGCATTAATATGTCAGGTTGAATTCCTGAGCTACCTCAAGTGTCCTCCTTTTCCCACATCCTCCATTTCAATAAAGGCATCTCTGCCTGCCCTATGGGTTATGCCAGAAGCCTTGGAAAAATCCTTATCTTCCTTCACCTCTTTCTTAACACACAATCCATCACCATCTCTGGTCAGTTAAACATTCAAAGTCAACATCTTAGTGCCACACTCTTCTTCCACTTTCCCTCAGCTAATGTTTATTCAGCTTCCTGTTTCCGCTCCAATGTCATCTTCCTCAGGAATCCCTCCCTGCCCCTGAGATGAATTCTGCCTTTGATTATCACCCCGTAGTATGCTTTTGCTTTTCACAAATATAATGGATTATTTATTTAATTATTTAATGTCTACCCATCTCTTCTAGTTTGATAAGCAAAGGAAATAGGGCTGTTTAATTGTTCTCTAAATCTGTCACATATAGCACAGTGCCATGCACGTAACTAGCCCTCAGTATTACCAGATTCTTGGAACACACATTTGTGAGCTTTATGAACTCTTTTTTCCTCTTCTCTGTGATTGTGGATGTCCTTTCTAATTCTAAAGAACAGGATCGTGGAGGTTCTGTTCTTCACCTTCTCACGGTTTCCATTTCACCACTCTAAGGATGACTCCCAGGCAACATCACAAGCCCTAACTCGTCTGAGAAAGGTGATCGCTTGAAATTAGCCCTTCCTTGCTGCCTCCCTAGTTTTCTGAGAATACTCTCAAAATTCCAACTCACGTTAACACCTTCCTCCAGGACGACCCCCAAGCCTACACTGCCCTCCCCATCCAGTGCGTAAGACCTTGAATCTTCTTGCGAATCCTTTTTGCAGTCTAAGTTCCTGCAAATAGCACCTCTTAGAGATTTGCAGTGATAACCTATACCCCTTCCTGTCTCAGATCTCACTTCAGTCCTATTGTCTCACCCCTAAGACTTCGAGGAGTTTCGTAATTCATATCCCCACTTTCATCCTTCATGCAGATGGCCATTTTCCAGAATGCAGAACAGCAGACTGTGTCTGTTAGAAAGGACCTATAGAACATCTTACCTTGTTTTGTAAATGAGGAAACGCAGGCCCAGAAAGCAGCAGACTTCTCCTGTACCTAAGGTCTTCTTAACTCTCTCGGATGCTTTATGACATTTCAGCCTCCACTATGCTCAGAAGCTCTAGTGCTTCCTCTCCTCCATACAAGAGACAAAACCCTTTGCTGGTCATCCTCATGATATGTGTATTAGGTGCTTATTTACCTTTGTATACATACCACCAATTGTTCCTTTTACACTCCTTTCCTTCCTCCTCCTTTACCCTCTATTCCTTGAACTGCCCACATTCACCTAGTGCATTTTTTCTGGGCAATATTTGTTCTTTTTGTTTATCCCACCTAGGACACATTTTTGTAGTTTTATCCTTTACAGTGAGTGTTGTGTTTTGAACCCCAAAGCATGCCTGATATATAGTGTCTTTTAACACATTTTGTTGTTGAATGAATGAATGGAACATTTTATTTAGTCAGTTTTCCCCATATTGACTCTGGCTAAATTTTCTCTGATAGAAGTCATTAAATATCTACCACCTTATTCTGAACTTTGCACCAAAATGGGCATATTGGGAAATGTTCACTTGATGTGTTCAACTCTCAGAAAGCAGTGATTTTTTTTTTTATTTAATTGCTCTTGGGAAACATGGGACGCCATGAATTTGATCTGCCCATCTCCTCAGCTGGCCTCTACCTCCTGTGCCTCCCAAAGCTGACTTCCAACCTGATTCTCTCTGACTTGAAGACCGGTGGGTAGAGACGGGCGAAAAAGAGGAATAATGTAGATGTCACCAGGAGAAAAGGAAAACAAAAGACTGGAAGATAGCAGAAGAGAATGAATTAGTAATATGGCCTCAACCAAAGAAAGGGTAGAGAATACCACCCACAGAGTTTAGTTCTTAAAAGAGAGTTTGTAAGACAGATGTTATTGAAAATATAAATGGAATCTAAGAGTGATGTTAACATTTGGTTCCTGGCCACTAGACCTGGCAATTAGTACTCAACAGTTTAAAATAATTAGGAAGTTAAATGGTTTTATTAGAAAATGCAGATTTATTGGTCCACAACTTGCTGCACTGAGTGCATTAGCCTTTATTTTGGACTCAGCTCTACTCTTAAATTGTGATCTGCTAAAGAATTTCTAGAGATCGCCATAGATATGAAGTTTATTTTTAGAAAAAGGTACAAATCAACTTGCAAATTTGTGACTATAACATGTACAGCAAGCATAGTCTTAAACTAGTAGTTAGTTACGTATCCATTGTTGATGTTTAACTATGATATCTGGGAGACATCCCAGTGTGTTATGTTAAGTGTTGAGGGCCTCTGTAGTCTTTAAATTGATCTTTAAAAACAACAGAATTTAAGTAAAAGTCAATCAATAAAACCACTGAATCATAAATATTTTCTCATCTACCATTTTTGATCAGAGCTGTCAATAAAATTGTATTTCCTAGGAGTTCAGGCAGGAATATTAATCTATGAATTTTAATTTAATGTTCTACTAGAGGACCTTAGAAGAATATGAACAATTTGGACACCTGTTGAGTTATTCTTAGAGTAAAAGTAGACATATGTTCATTTCAGGAAATGAAAATAAAATTCTTAATATATTTGCCTTAAAATATTGTATACACACACACACATAAATATATTCACATATGATTAATGACTTTTTTTTATATAAAAATCCATGTTTCTGAATTAACTCCTGTGCACAGAGTTATCTGATCCTTTCCCTGTTCCCCTTGCCCCACCACACACTTCGACTCACACACTAGTTGGTATTTCCGATGGTAAAATTGATTCTTGACACAAATGCACGTCTCTACTCCCTTTCCCCAAACAACCTAAAACCACTAAACTAAATAAAGTGACAAAGGTTTACGCAACACAGCAGCTGCTGTCCTGTCTTCAGCAAGATGACGATAAAGACCAGCAAAAGTGTAAGTTTTGTAGTGAGAAGAGCTCTTTATGTTCTGCCCCCACTCTCACAGACCGAGTGCCAGACCAGGGCCCCCATGCTGGTCTCCCTGAGCTGGTAACACTGACCCACCAGTCTAGATGGGAAAACTTCTGAAGGCAAACAAAAGGGAAACGAGTCTGTCATGTTATTGATTTCAGTCCCCGGGAAGAAAGAAGCTGTGAAGTCTCTTTAAACCAGGACTGTCAGAGTAGACTGTATTTCATTAAAAGGTCTATACAGAAACAGTCAAACGAAGAAGCAGCGAAACAACAAAATCCAGTTTCTGCCTTGTCTCCCAGCTTTGGGATGGGATGGAGTAAAAACCTGTTGGCAGGGAACGAGGGGTGAACTCTCTCCACATGCTGAAACCAAGACCTCAGAAAACACACAATCGTGTCACTGCAAACAACTGCATGCATCTCTGGAAATAAGGTAGTAATACTGTACACCTTTTAAAACTGCAATTGAGTACTAAATAATGGAGTTTTGTTCAAAAGCAACATTTATTTTTCATGAAGATAAGAGGCATATTATATTGTTATAGAAAATGCTATGAGAGGGAAAAGCTGCATATTACTGATGTGACAAAAATATATATAAAAAAAAACTACTGATGAATGCACTCTACCCTGTAAGAACATATTGAATGAAAGGCATTATTCCAGGTGAGTGAGCCATGCAGAAATACGGATTTATTAGGGTTTGTTTTGAAATTTAATTTGTACGGTGCACTTTTTATTCCTTTGGTGGCAATGAAACAGATTTATTGACTACATGTTGGAAGTGCAATAGATAACAGATAACCAAGGGAGAAGTTTTAATAAAACACCCGGGAAAGAAAAAAGAAAAGTGAGTGAATATGCCTGCTTACATTTCATCTAATAAATAAAAAGTACAGATAGGGCTTTAACGGAAAACCATCCTGGTTATTGCAGCCTGGAAGGTTTATTGAAAACTGGATGGAACACTCTAATTTTTCACACTTACAGCTATCATGTGAGCTGAACAAACCAAAGTGATGTAACACACATTTTGATTCTGGAGCACAAGCTGATGTTTTCATAGGAAGCTCGTAAGTGGCCATGAAGGGGATGAGTGGTTCCTGATTATTAGCAAGTCTGCCTCAGCTCTTTCTGACTGACAACTGAACAATATTGAGTATTTAACTCTATCATCCCCTTAGGTAAAAAAACACTAGATACGTCCAGGGAAGTTTTGAAGGTACATCTTCAATAAGCACTGGGCTTTCATCTCAAAGAGCTGAGAAGAACTGAGCTAAGGAGAGATGAGAACTTGGTCCTCAGAGAACCATGCTTAGAAATGCAAAGTATATTTAAGCCACTCATCTGACGCTGGGACTTACCAAGCCCTTGTCACACACCCCTCCCTCCAACTGGTTGTAGTCAGTAGGGTCCTAGACTCATGGAAGAAATCTGTTCTTTTTTCTTTTACAGCAGGAAGAAAAATGTGGCCGTGTCTGAGCTACCTCTGAGCTATGACGATTTCAGTGTTGCTCTTTGGAGTCCTGCTTTAGAGGATGGTGAATCATTTCCTATGCATGGAGTCAGCCTCCTTTAAAACAGACATTAAGTAGCCAGGGAGGAAAAATTACTCTAAATACCAATAATAACCACCAATGCAAAAAACAGTTTTCTAGTAGAGCAGGGCCTAACTTGTGCTCCCACAATTTGCAGGGTGGCTTCATAGAACAAGCTCCATAGATATGGAAAGAACCAGAGACCCCAGATCTGATTTCACTTGGTTCAGAAACAGGAATTCCGAATAGTGAGTGAGTATATGATCAGGGATTTACATCAGTAAAAGTGGGTTGCTTTAATATACACAAGCTTTTAGGCTATAAATAATCTGTGATGGCTTACCAAATATAAAATGCTATTGTAAATCCAAGTCCGTGTATCAAAGATACAGGAACACAAAAGCAAGATACATAAAATGAATTGGCACAGGTTGGAGAGTTTGAATCCACTATTAAGTATGGATCCTATCGAATAATCCATCCAAATTCCGGTTATGTTAATAATGTCATTGCTCACTCTTTTGACTTTCAGTTTCCCAAATCTTTCAATGAACACTATTTTGAAAGGTTCATAAAGAATCCCTAGGCCATTCTTCAAAGGAGTTACTCCTATGGAGGGGTTATTGGAAAGAAACAATGAAAAATTCTGCTATAAATTCAGCTCATAAATTGTCTCACAATATCATAATAATAAACTTTCTGGGAAATTTTTTGTTGAGACAGGTGTTAAGTGAATTTGCATGCCTCAGCAAGATGCATTAAAAGAAGACTTAATGACTTGATTTCTAAAGCACCGATATTATTATGGCACGCTTTTGGAGACAGGTAATTATTGTCTGTATAGGTAAATATGTAATGTATGTCATAGGAAAAATGGTTAGGTTCATGCTTTTTTCCCAGAAACCACATTTTTCCTTTGGTATAATTAAGATGTGTACATAAGAAAAGCTCTTCTACTGTTTTTTAATATATAAGATGCTTTTTTAAAAATCTTGAGATCCACAATTGTTCTGTGATTCAAAATTTTAAAATAGACGAATTAATCTTCTGAATCCTCCAAAGACATGTGACATATACTTAATATGTCCCTTCTTTTGTCAAAAGATTTTAAGGGTCTAAATAACTCAACCATATGTAAAGCTTTAGTGCATCTTGTTATACATACTGAATAAACCATTTGATCTATTTACACATAGACACTATAATTAAATGCAATCCTATATTCTTGTATATAAAGGTTGATGATACACCTTTCTACTTGCCATGGCATTAACAAAGCTAGGTTGGAACTCAGCAACCACTTGTACTCATTGCTTTGCAGGCTAGTAGTAAGTTCAGTTGCCGGTGGAAAAGGTCTCTTAGGACATACTCCTTAACTAAAGGTTCTTTCATGCTTAATGTAAATGTCTGCACATTTTTTTATCGAGGTGGTCTCGAGCTGCAGATGCAATCACACCGCTCATGGTGATCCAACTGGATGTCAACGAGAGCCATGTGCTTCGCTCTACTCCTCCTCTTGAAATGGCCAGGCTCAAATTTTAAAACCTAGGACAAGAAGCATATTTCCTGTTAGAAAGCGCCTGGAGCTTAACTCAATTAGACACCACTTAATTCTCTTTATGATCATTTAAGTTCTTAACCCCTTGAGAATCCAACAAAAGCTATTAAAATGCACACATGTAAATATTTTTGCAATCATTAGCTCCTTAAAGCGGAGGGGTCTATTGATCACAGAGTAATGCTTCCTGCATAACCTACCTGCAGTACCAAGGTGACCTCAGGTGTCCTAGCAGGTATTTATTGGTAGTTTTCTAAGGGCCTGCTTTGTGCCAGGGGCTGTGCCAAATACTATCATAGAGATTCTTCTGACCAAGGCATGTGTTACAGATAAAGACAATACTGAGCATATTATTTTCTCTGTAGACAGAACAATGAATAAAGTCATGAACATAATATGCTGATAGGACTAAATATTTGTTGATATAAAACATTTTGCCCTGATAAAGGTCACTAGTGGCCTTAAATAAATGACAGTGTGTTTGTGTTTTACATATTTTTAAACATATAGTATCTTTTATAATTCAAAATAGATCAGCTCCACTAAAATCTTTGCACATTAATACCTGTGTTAATATTGCATTTCTTAAGTGAGTACAGTATATCCTTAATTTTTTAAATTAGTAAGTTTAAATTGAAGCTAATTCTTCTTTCCTGCTATTACCTTCATTGAAGTCAAGCATTAGTCATCACATGCACAAATGCTTGGAAAATTGCATAGGTGCTTTCACATATAGTATATGGTCAGTGAATTGCTTCTCTTTTTAATGTCCTTAGGTTCCTGTTAGCCCTTACTTTTGATTTGTTCTATTTTTCCTTTAGACTCTAAACTCTGTCATGGCATTACCGTACAATTATATAGCATTTTACAGTTTTCAAAGAACTTGCACGATTTCTTTTGCCCTCGGACCAAACGTTGTCACATGGCACAGAAATACCCTTATTCTCATTTCATACATTAGAGACTGTGACTCTAAAGCAGGCTAAAGCCTTGTCCATGGTCTTCTGGCCTCTTGGACCTAGGAGCAGGGCTGTGTCCTCTAGGTTCCCAGCACAGTCTGACCCAGTCAATGCCTCTCCAATGTGCCTATGATTTCCTTTTGTATCTCAAAGCTGTGACGGGCCTCCTGTGTGAACTGGAGTGGGACATGATAGAACTTGCTTGGTATACTTTGATCCCACATAAAGGTTAGATGTGCAAAAATCTTGCTTTCACATTTGCATAACTTTTCATGGCATCTGCACAATTCATTACTGTGGGTTATATTCCCAGCAATTTTCTCAATCTCACATTACCTGTTTAAGTCATAGAGAAAGCAAAATCCTCTACTAAGAAAAATGCCCCAGAGTCCTCAGTACTCATGCATTATAGTCCATGCACCCCTTTTACTTTAGTATTTAGCCATGTAGTTCCATGGGAGTTCCAGTGAGAAGGAGAATAAATCCCTGCATTTGTTCAATGTTTAATCAAGTTAGAGAGCCTGGACTGTGGTAACCCCAAGTAGAACATGGAGTCCCATTCGTTGCAGAGCTTCAAAAGAATATTGATGAGTACAAAATTGGGGGGGAAAGGAATACCCTAAGAGAGTTCATGAGGGAGGCACAAAGCTCAGAAGTATTTAATAGTTACATACCTGTAGACACGTCAAAATTCATCAAGCTGAACACTAAGATTTCTGCATTTTAGTGTATGTATCTCAATATGAAAAATAATAAACATTTTCACATTTAAAAAGAAGTATTTAACATTGGTAAAGATAGTCTAAATGCCAGTTTTGATAACTATTTACCATTTTTTCCAGCCAGTCTACAGTACTTACAATATATATTATACAATTTCCCATGATTTATTATGCATTCTATTAACTGGATCATAAGTTATTTGAGCTTAAGAAGAGCAAAAACAATCATTAACATTATTGAGTAGTTACTAGATGCCACACGTTGTAAGTGACTTTGCAAATATTAAATTATATGGGCTTCAATGCAACACTATTAGGAACTAGGTACTTTTCTAATTTTGTTCCTAGATAAGGAAAGAGAGTGTTACTTGCCCAAAGTCACAGAGCTAGTAATTAGTGGAATGAGAATCTGACTCCTGGATGAGTCCACGGCCTTACCTATGAAACTGAGACTTCTGTTTGTACAGCTCAGCATCTTGGGAACATAGCAGCTACTAAAGAAATGCACAGGGGTGAATGTGGTGGGTGAGGTCACCAATGAATTAATATGGGACTGGGTGTTCATGTTCTCTCCTTTTTGCATCTGCCTTGAATCTCCTCTATTCCCCCTCCAACACACACAGGGGACAAAACAAACAAGCCAGGAAATAAAGCAGAAGCCAAAATAAAGTGGCCCATGATTTGGACCACTTTTCGCCATTTCGTAACTTTGAAATAAAATTTTAAGTACAGAGAGCAGAGTTCCAGTGACATTGCCTTTCATTGCTCCCATGTTCTTTTCTGCTGGGTAACCTACAGAAAATAAAAGATCCCTCTCCACAAAAAAGTAAGTAAAAAGAGCAATGGTTGGAGCATGCATTACATTTGGATGGTAAACAGCCCTGCCCGTGACTGAAAGTGTGAAAGTCCTGTGGTGTCATATTTGCTCAGATTGCCTTGGGAGGGGTTAGAGGTTGGAGTCTTTTGGCTTCGCCAAGAATTTCCCAATATAAAGTAGTCGCTATTCTCTAAGACTTTCTGCATGTAAGCCACGTTTGGGGTTAGCAGATGCAGGACAGAGAAATGATTCCTGAGAAGGCCAGCAGAGGATAAATATTCTGCATTTAAAGAAGGCCATTATGATAGCCAAAGAAGTTGTGATGACTGCACATATGCAAACAGTGCTCTGTTGATTTGCTTGAGAAAGTTGATGGCGAACAAAAGGGTGTGCTTTGAGATGAGAGCAGAGCCTCGGTAGTTTTTCTAACTGGTCCCCTGATTGTTCAGGGATTTTCCCTGTGTTTTATATCAAGTAATGTGAGCACAGTATATATGTGTTCTGCTGATAAGAAGAGAAAAATGAATTGGCAGACACTTTCCCAGACAAGACAGGAAAGCAGTGTTTGAACAAAGTGGAAATTGGACTGCTTTACGGGCTGATCACAGCACTGATGTTCAAAGCTTTCAGACCATGTAATAGTCTTAGGTTCAGGTACACAGCATTGAAAGGAAGAAGAAAGCAAAGCTGATTTGAGAGAGTACAGAAAATTAAAAGAAAAATGAAAAGCCTTTATCTGAGAAAGCAAACTGGCTGGTTATGTGTTATTTGGTTGCCTTTAAAGGGAAGGAACCATTGCATTAATTACAGCCAAAGGACACTTACTAATAGGAACCATCACAAAATACTTTCCTATTTTCTGAGCTATGATTCACAGCTGCTGCACACACATGCTGAAATAAAAGGCCACTGAGTAGCAGCCAGACATCTCTTATCACCTGTGGGTGAAAATGGAAATCTTGACTCCACTCCCCCACCTGGAAAACCACATGAAGCCGGGCAAAGCTGACTTTTACTAAATGGAGAATGACTGAATCAGTCAGATGCTCTCATACCACTACACAAAGCCAAAGATGCTCAGTTAGCAAATTACCATATCACAAAAGATATTTAATTACAGTTCCTCACTTTGTTGCCAATAAACCACTGAATGAATCATTGCCATAAAGCTATTACACTAATAAAACAATACCAGGCAGAAAAGCTATCTGCTGAGTTGGGTTCTTGTTTATTGGGAATATAAAAAAAGGTTGTTAAGGCCTTGTAACAGTTCTCAAATTAATGGCTGATATAGGATCACAAGTACATATTTCAGGACGAATGTGTTATATAAACCTGAATAAGTAAGAGTTTATTTAAGATTCCACCCAATTTCTAAATGGGCAGTATTCAGTAAACATATAGTTTATTATCTGAAGAAAAAAAGGTTCGTATCTTTGCTTCCATTTCACTTCTTTCATGCTTATGACAGACTTTATGAAAAATGTGTATAAAGTTAAGATTTTTAAGGGCCGGTTGTCAGTTTTTCTTAAACCTAAAAGCCACAACAAAAATATTTTGAGAAGGGATAACATATTAATTTCTACTTGAGTAATTGTTCAACTTGAAGGCCGTCATCACAACAGAGGCAGAACCTTGTAAGGGGAAGAATGATACCAAGTCATAAGACACAGTATCAACCAGAAAGACGCACATCACAAAGAGCTCAGCAACTCTTCACTGGCAACTTAACCTGGAAGGTGACCAAAGACTGCGGTTGTGGTGAAAGTGTGCAAAACTTTCATGAATTTTGAAACTGCAATCTTGACAATGTAGACATTAACTTCTAATAGAAATTTTCTATGAACACTCTAGGGTTATTATGGGGTACATTTAGCTGCAGTCCTACCTTTACAGAACTAAATGGTTAAAAGATTTTGAAAGCATCTTAGAAGACTAACGGCTACATGTTTAGCCTACCCATTGCATAAAACGTAATGGAAGCCCAGTTGGGCACGAAGTTTCAGGGCCTGGCATTAGCTCTGAGTATCACTCATGACATGAATGGGTCTTGTCTACACGAGGAGCATCATGCTCCAAGGCAGCTTTGCTGAACTTTGGCAGGGAAGCCTGATGTGAAGCTAGGAAAGCATGTGCACATTTGTAGTACTTAAAGGGAGAGTCCACTCACTTGGTAAGTGAGTTATCAAGGCTGTAGGGTAATCAGAGCTGAGAAAGCCAGACCCCGCTCCCAGAAAGTTCCACCCACATCTGTTTTGTGCTTAAGTCTTCAGATGCATTCATTCACCCAGTGTCCCCAGGAGGTAAGTAGCACAGGTGTTATTATTGATGAGTGAATGAACTTTTGTATAAACATTATTACCTGTTCCAGGTCATACCTTTATTCTTTTCACTTATCTAACACTTCAGCCACCAGTTTGTTTTATAGTCTTTACACAATGTCAGTAAGATTAGATTTTTGAGGTAGGATAGAATGTAACAGTTAATGGATATCATATAATTTTAGGTCCTTCTGAGACTCAAAATTGCAGGACATGGTGGGGACTCTGGGTAGAAACCTGAGGCCCTTGGAAGTTCTAAGTGGCTGGCCCCAGGTCGCCTCCCATGTGGCAAAGCTGGCACCAGAACACACATCTTCATTCTTCTAGTCAAGCAAAATTTTTTTTGCTCTATAGCACTGTTTCTCCTGAAAAGGCTGTCTCATGGTGTCACTCAAAGAAGGGGAAAGGGAAAGATGCAAGGAGACTCTACACAAGTAGAAATGCTATTTTCAGAAAAAGTACAGAAAATAGATTTTCTTGACTTTTGTTATGATTAGTTATAATCATAACACCAAATCTCACTGCCTTTGCCATAGAGTAGAAACCCTTTGAAAAAGATATTTTTGTCTGTCTCCTTGATCTCAATTTGCAATTTTAGCGAAATCTGTTTCAATGACAGATGGTTAAAAGTGTCAAAACTAAAGCTGTTCTTTCATCTCAACATTTTTTACTATTAGTCTTTTGTTTCATATATAAACATAAAGCTCTTCCCACTCTTAAACTGTAATAGAAAGCAAAATTTTAATGTAAAATTCTACAATAAAAATTTAAAAAATCCTCTTAAAGTTATTTTTTCTTATTTTGTGCAGAAACAGGAATGATTCTAAATGTTGTGAATGTGCCAGAAAGGGGAGGTGGGTCTAGACTTAAGCTATTCAATCTGGTAACAACTATGTTATTAGAATTAAATAAAATAAATTCAGTTTCTCATTTGCATTATGTACATTTCAACTGCCCATAATCACATGTTGCTAGTGACAACCATACTGGGCAGTGCAGATATAGAACATTTCCATCACTGCAGAAAGTTCTACTAGATGATGTAGGCAGTTATATCCACATTGTGACAAAGTCATGAGAGGAAGGACACAGAAAATTAACTTCTTGCTTCCTCTGCTGCTTCCTAAGTTTTTGGCTGTTGACTGAATGGTTATGGATAGGGGATCAAAAGAGAAAAATAGTAAGCATTAATTTAAAAGGTCACCATATTTCTAGGGGAATCCTATTCCTTCATTATGCATTATGAAGGGAAGGTAAGACCTTATATAATAGCATCCTCTAATTGTCTACACAGAATGTTTTCTGGAAACTTCCTTTTTAAAAAAATCATACCCCAAGTATCTTTTATAGTCTAGATATTCAATCAAGACACATAGAATGATTGTTAGGAAAAAGGAAAAATAACAGGATGCCTATAAATGTTTGAGAACAGGCTATAAAAGAGATAGTAACATTGTACTGCACAGTGAAAAATGTTCAAACTGCTACAGGAGAAATAGCATGACCTGTGAAAAGAGCAACAACATTAATAACTTCACTAAGAGCTTTATAATTTTTTCACATTATTCCTTAAAGGTTGAACACTGAAATATTTGCAGAGTCACATAGGCCCGCTCATGTGACGACTTCTAGTCACCTCCCTAAGGGTGCTCATGTCTCAGAGAAACTCATTTCACATTGCATCAGTTACAGCCAGGAGGAGCTAAGGAAACCGGTTTTTCATTTCACTGAGGTAAGAATACAGACACAAAACGATCAGAATACAGGAGGTGGATTTTCCCCTAATGAGCCTAGCTCAAGCAATACCCATTTCTGGAAAGGGAACAAGCCTGCTACTCTTTTCCACAGGGCACTCAGCAGAGTGATCACTGTGACACCGTTCGAGGGCGTTCTAGGAGTCTAAGGGAAATAGGCCAGGCGTATTTGTTCCAGGTCTGCAGTTACTGGCTGAGTGATTGATGCTGTTTGTCCCTTTGTCCAGCACTTGGCAGAGTGATTTGTACAGAGTTCTGTAGACTCCTACAAGCGAAAATATTATGACACAATGCTTCAAAGATAGGCTTTAGAGAGCTGTTTCAAAAATACTTTAGAACCCCTTGTGAGACTGAACAAAGAGATCAAGGGCTTCCCCTTCTAGTATTAATTGTGAATGGAAATTTACAGGTAACTGCTATCGTGTCCAGAGACAAGAAAGAAACTAAGAAAAGGACCCTCAGAGTTCTTTGCAGTTGACTGAGAGGTGAGGATTTTTTGGTTGCATGTTTAACTCTGCTGTTTACACAATAAGCAATTTTAAAAATGAAGCTGTAACTTCCATCTGAGCAGAGTCAAGATGAAAACAAAGCACACCACAAATACATCAAAGGCCTGAACTGAATGTTTTTCTCACAGTTACATAGAGATCTTGTCACTTCCTAGATTATTTTAACTCTAACCTGATTATTGCATTCTGCATTTATCCTCAGGGTAAGACTAAACATTATAAAATTTAGGTTCTTAGATGCAAAAGACAACATCCAATCTACAGTTCATCAGGTCATACAAAAATAAAACACAATGAACATAGATGATTGCATTCTCTGGATATGAGAACATTTCTTTTCCTTTGAAAACTGTGGGTGGAGTAAGACATTCTCTGACTAAGAAAATATATTCTGTGTAGGTCTAAAATGTGTTTCCCCTGTCTAAGGTAAGCATGGTCGCTGTGGCCTTCAACTTCCTGCATTTCTCAAGTTGAAAATACCAGTTATGACGTATCCATTTTCACTTAGCTCAAGTTACCTCCTAACATTATTATTGTTATTATTGTTTAATTGTTTTCAGGATAAAAAAAAGTTTTATTAAGCTGGACATTTGATTGACAGAGCATTATACTTTTGTTCTGGTAGCTGCTGATGAAAAGCAGCTCAATTTCTGACAATAATATTTACTTCATATTTTAGTTCATATTTTTAAACATATTTGTATGACGTTTCAAATCTTATAAAAAGCATTTCATATGCATTATTTTATTTGATCCCCAGAGTCACCCCGTAATAGCTGATATATTTTCTTAGTCCCATTTCACGTATGTGAAGACTGAGTCTCTAAACTTTAGTAATCTGCATATACTCCCACAGTCAGAAGGTAACAGAGTTGCTGTCAATGTCTGGAGTAGCTCAAACTCCTCTTAAGTCTACTCTTTATTTAATGCTCAGGAAAGTGCTATATATTTAAGAAGAGAGAGCACAGGGTTACTAGTGATAAAAGCATAGACTCTGGACCCAGTTGATTGGAATTAGGTCCTGGCTCTGTGATTTACTGACCATGTCAACTTACCGGTCAACTTAGGTTTCAGTTTATTAGTCTATAAAAAGAGAATAAAAACAGCAACCTCCACCCCCCAACTTGGAGCATTGTTCAGGAACTTCTAAGTGAACCAATGGTTACCTGTAATAATGTCTGGCCTAAGGAACTGCTCTTCAGTGTTTGCTGTTATTATTATTAAAGATTACTGCTCTCCTTAAATTTTTGTGCCTCTTATATCCTTGTGTTTACTTTTGTTTACTTTTACATAATTTCAGAGCTGTTTCTCCAGGTAGCACTCAGTATTATGTAAGGAAAAAACAGTATTTCTAGAAGAAAATATTTTTCTATTTAGAGAGTGAAAAAGTCTCTTGATAATATGTATCTTCTGACATTTTACATTTTGCTATCTTTATTCTGCTTAAATTTTTAATGACTGAATTCAAGTTTGGCTCTCAGTAGTTTCACAAAGCAACCTAGACTTTGCAGACATATCCTGCAACTGAATAAGTAAGCTCTGAAATTACTGCATTATACATTTGATTATATATTCTAAAAGGCTGCTGTTGACCTATACTTTGGATTATAAGTCACTTCTTCAGGAGTGACTTAGCCCCTCTCCAGGGCAATTAGCTTGGCAACTTTAGCACGAGTATAATTTCAGCTCCCAATTACCTGCCTGTCTTGGGCCTTGTGGAGTGAACAACCCAAACAACCATATATCATGGCCCTGGCTTCCAGCCCCCTATTGATTGCATGGCTTGTGCAGCTAAAAAGCCCTAAATACAGCACTGCAACAAAGAAATGCGAGCACATCATACCTCATGATACTTTTTCACAGTTTTCCCTGAATTGCACGTGCAGGACTTCCAATTGACAGTTCCACAACCACAGTTTCCTCCACAGCGTTGCACAAGGAGGCATCGTGGAAAGAAGACCACGTTGGTCAGCTTCAGCTCCTCTCTTAAGTTCACTGAGTAATTCCTGGGAGTACAACTGTACCGCTTGACATCGTCGTTGAGCCTGTCCAAGTCCACTGTAAAAAACAGCCACTGTAAGTTTGAGTAAGCAAACAGGCATCTGTAAGTGAAAATACTGAGTATGTGCGCAAAGCAGTATGGAGATTCCTCAAAAAACTAAAAATAGAAATACCATTTGACCCAGTAATTCATCTCCTAGGAATTTACCCTAAGAGAACAAAATCCCTGATTCAAAAAGATATGCGCACCTCCACGTTTATCACAGGACTATTTACAATAGCTAAGATATGGAAGCAACCCAACTGTCCATCAATAGATGAATGCATAAAGAAGATGTGGTACATATACACAGTAGAATATTATTCAGCCATAAAAATAAAAGCAATCCTGCCATGTGCAACATGGATCTAGAGGGTATTAAGCTTAGTGAAGTAAGCCAGGTGGAGAAGGACACATACCATACAATTTCACTCATGTGTGGAATCGAAGAACAAAGCAAAACAGAAGAAATAGAAGAGCAGTAGCCTCATAGACTCTGATAAGTGACTCATGGCTATCAATGGGGAGAGGTTAGAAGGGGTGGGGAGGAACGTGAGGGGGATACAGGGACACAATAATTTGAAATCAAAATATAGGTTGGTCACGGGGACGGTAGTACAGCATGGAGAATATAATCAATAACTCGGTAACATCTTCCTACATTGATAGATAGTAACTGCACTAAAGGGGGTGAGAATTTAATAATATGGTTAACTGTTGAACCACTGTGTTGTATATCTGAAACTAACATAAGATTGTATATCAACGATACTTCAGTGAAAAAAAAAATACTCAGCATGTGCTTTTGGGAAAGGGGTGGAAAGAGTCTGTAAGGATGACCTTAACTCAGGGACTGAATCTGCCCTTGGAACTCAATCACTACCCCAAAGATGGAAAATTTAATTTCTCTTTTGATCCTCTTTGCCCTTCAAAAAAAAAAAAAAAAAAAAAAAAAGAAATCAGTAACAAAGGAAAACCAGAAAGCCCTCAAAAGTTTGGCTAAATTTATATTATATCTTGGCTCAAATTTCCTTGTGTCTTTTTCTTTAATACAAAAACGAAAAGGATTCTGAGGAAAGACAATGAAACATTCAGCCACTTATATAATTGCCTCTGTCTTAAAAAAATAGAATAAAAGAATTTGCTTCTTCATGCTAAATAAATCCTGACTCTAAGCCATTACTTAAAATATGATTTGAATTGTATCAGGGACACATTAGGGACAGCCACTCTAATATATTGACTGGCAGTGAAAATTTATAAGTAAATGTGAGGAAGAAAAAGATGTTAGCTTCATCTGAGCTCCAAGATCAACCAAAATATCAAAGGGAAGAGTACTTATTGCTGGTGCACATGCTGGGCACTTGGGCGCTGGACCCGAGGAGGCGGGGAGCACAGTGGTAAGTCCTTGGGCTCTGCTGCCTCTGCCTCATAGCCATGCCTCCTTTCAGTTGGGAAGTTACTTAACTGCTCCAAATGTGCTTCCTCATCTACAAAATGTAAATAGTGTAATTTTACCTATTTCATGTCAATATTTGAAGGATTGAATCCAGTGTGCCTGGCACTCTAATGGTAGTTATTATTGCTCGTCTAGGTTCATTTTGATTTTTTCTCCATCTTTTCCTTCCAAAGTCAAATGGCCAAAAATTAAAAGGAAAAAATTTTAGCCCTCTCTCCTCTATTTCTCTGTTTTGTATATGACTGTCAAGGGATTATGGTTATTGGGGCTTCTATGAATTGGGAACATCACCCTAAGATTGCTAATTTTAGTCATAAATATTTACTTGAATCAAGTTTGAATTACTGTATTACATAAATCACATTTTAATTAGTGTTCTCAAAATCCATCTAATCATTCCATCCACTGGCATCCAAATCCTCTAACTGGTGAGCATACACTTGACTATCTTCTCACAAGAGTGCAGTTAGAGGAAGTCCTCTGTCTGCACGGTTTCCAACCTTCTCCAGTGCCTTTCCCTTGTCACCCGCCAGGCCACCACAGGAGGAATCTGACAAATGTCATCAGGCTCACTCTGGACACTAGCCTCACTAAGCATCTTAGTCTTAAATCCAAACTGCTCAAGGAGAAGTAAGGAGTGCTTTTTTGGGAGTAGAGGTCAAAGGCTAAGGATGCCATCAAAGAAAAACCAAAAGAACAGAAGGCAAGAGTGGGTGAAGAGTCCACTTTACTCCATGAAAGCAGCTGAAAGACTGGCCCAAGGACCGATGATCCCAGGATAAAGAATTACACGGCAACTGGGTGGATGCCCTGAGAGCCTTTTAATATGTGCAGCTATGCTTTGATTCTCAATGGCAGGGATTTTTTTCCCCAACCGTTATATGCTGAGCCCAGAACACTGTGGGGGCTGAGTAAATGCTAAATAATTACTGTGCATAATTTATTGCTGTTTTTTTCTTCCTTTGTAAAGACATGTCATAAGTTTTGCTATAAGCAATCCAGATTTAAATCGAATGAACTCTGTCTTGGGAAAGGAACCACTTTATTGCTGCTAAAGCCCTGAAAATAACTGTAAGCAAAGCAGGAAGGATTGCATAAATGGATTAAGAAGTGCAGCAATCATCCGTTACAAGTGTCACCTTGAGATAAATACTGACGCGGGCCTGTGCACCACCAGGCTTGTGGAGACCGCTGATGCAGAAGGCCCAATCTGCTGCTTGTGATAATGGGAATATATTTTGTCTAACACCAAGGAATAAACAAGTGCTATTAGCAGGAAGAGGCTGTGCCGCATGGAGAGGCAGAAAGGGACAGGAGGGGAACAAGAGGACTTACTGAGTGTCTCTCTAGTTCAGCCCTCTGCCAGGCACCTTACACATATGACTACATTCCATTGTTCCTTAGCTTTCTGAAGTGGGTATTGCTTACCCAAAGAGAAAGTAAGTGGGAAAAATGCAACCGAAGCTCTTCTCCCTTCTGTGTTTTTGCTCTCTGGTCTCTGCCCCATGAAGGAGAACATGCGGATGACAGATACCCCATAGCTGAAGAAGAGCAGCCTCCCTGGTGCTGTCCCCAGCTTTCCTGTAGGGTGCTGTACCAGGATGGGGTGGTGAGAGGCCACACCCTTACCTCCAGAATACATCCAAGCCCAAATACAGCATGCCTTCCCTATGGGAATTTAGCTAAACCCCAAAGTGCCCTCAGCAAACCAGGAAAAGGCATGCATGCCTTAGTCGCCTTGAAACAGCTCTTCACATTGTGAAACTGTTTGACTGACTAGCTCTGATACTTCCATTTCCTACCTGCCATGAAGAGATTTACAGTGCGGCTGGTTTTATGCATCAATTCACTGATGTGACTGAGAACAGTGGCCCAGGGTGATCGCTATGGAATCCAGCTGTCCTGCTTATCAGGGTCTTGAAACCACCGAGGCTCTCAATTTAGAACTAGAGCTAAAAGGTTCTTCTGACTGGATGCAAATAACTTCAAAGAGCGATTGCAGGCTTTCTGCAGGGGATATTGAGTTTCCAGTCAAAGAAGACTGATTCAGCGGCAGAGCAGAGCAGGGAAACAGACAGGGGGCTGAACGGCAATTACGGCTTCTGATGCTTTGGAGGGATGGGGGTCTCTGGTGTGAGCCTTCTGGGAGGGAGGCAGGCTGAGCGGGAGAAATCCAGGGAGAGATGCTGCCCTTCCGTTCCTGCTTGAGTCTCCACTGGGGAGCATTACAGGGCCCCAAGGATGTTCCAAGTTTAATTCAAAGGCCCATTCATTTCTTCTAATGTCCCTTATCTCACCCAGGTGTACACAATGGTGTAATCCCCCTTCTGCTGTCCTTTTGAATTTGAGTCTTGCCTTTTCATGGATCTTTGACATGAATTAAGTTTTTTGGGCTGTATGATGAATCTGTTGGAAAGACTGAGAAGGCCCCACTGTCCTCAGTGCCTCCTCTGGACACATGAATCCCATGTGGGGCCCTGCACAGTGCAGAAGTAAAGCACCCTTCTTTCTGCCACCCTGGCCTCAAAGAAGAGTCCAGTCACACATGTTCCTTGGGCTGCGATAAGAGTTCTGGGATACACACGAGCCCTGGGATGGGCATGTGTGAAGCAGGGGGATATTGGTGAATGCTTACCCTTGTTCAGTTTCTCATCTATTCAGGCTTAGAGATGGAAGGAAGAAGAGTAAACCTTGTCTTTTTGATCCTGGCCATCAACATCCCTAAGTACCAGGTAATGGGTGGGGGAAGTGGGAGGTAGTGGGAATATATGAATAACTGTAGTATTTCTGTACCAAGCAACTAGGGACTCTCAGTCTTTTTCAAGGTTCATAAATTTCCCAGTAGGAGTCTGTTCATCTTTATGGACGTTACAACCTCACAAGCCACATTGGCGCCTTCCCGTTAGACAGTGACTCGCTGTCTACAAGACTGGCTTCCTGGGTGTGTTGATAGGCACAGGCCTGTCATTTTCAAGATGTTGTCAGTTACATGTACCCAAGCATGTGCCCCTGTGTACACACATCCATCTATTGGATTCTGCTGTAAAAGTACATGATGTTCTGGTTAACAAACCAGGCAAACTGCCCAGAGCCTACTTTTTTATCTGGTATTGAGCAATATTATGAGTTTCATCCTTTTCATCTGAACTGACAGAATTTGTCAATCCACGGTCTTCATTTTGTCCTCATTTCTCCAGGAACTCTTCTTGTCCCCATCTGCCTGTAGTCTTTGCCATGAAAACCGATCAGAGGCCCATGTAAACAGTTTGAATGGACTGAATGCAATGATTTGTCTTCATGAGGAACAAATGTTAGACTCCTACAGATTCTTTCAATAGGGCAGATAAAGACAGTATTTCATACGCTTGGCAAGCATAGCATATGTGGGGATCAGCTTATGATAAAATTTTAAATGTCTGTTCTAAATTGATCATTTCAAATTTTTTTGTGAATACAAAAATTCATTGTGAAACGATGAATAATGTCCTCACTTTGAATGTAGGAAAGCACTTGCCCCTCTGCATGTTTAATTCACTGCTTGCTTTGTTTAACAGGAGATGGAGCCTTGGGTCAGTCTCCAGTGTCAGGTATACTGGCTAACTTTCACTGTGCTTCTCGTTAGCAATCTTTATTCTGTTATGTGTGTCACAAGCCTTTGCTTTCTTGATCTTCCTGAGTCTGCTAGCATCTCAGTTAAACTTCCACATGTTCTTAGAAGTGACCAGTAAACATTTTGTGACAACCAAATCAAGTCTTTATAGTGTTACAACTCTTTACGAATTCTTTTAATAGGCACACACCAGCAACCTGTATATTAGCGCATATTTAGCACATGGTAATGGCAACAGAAAAGCAAGTGCCTTAAGTGAGTCCATGTTTTTTTACACCGTGCTTTTGTCATTCCATTATACCTTCTCTAGCATCTTTGCTACTACATCATTTTAATCATCTAGGGCCCAAGTCAAAAGGCATATTCACCCTACATCTCCTCTGACCCCTTTGCAATATACTCACCACATGTTCTCTGCCTTCTATTATAGTGCCTACTTGTTAGACATTGCTCTATAGTTTCCTTTTTTTTAGGTGCCTCTCTTCCTCTAAGCTGCAAATATCATGGAATCAGGGAGTTGATTATTTTTTATCCCTTCTCTCCAGTGCTTTCGCCCTAGTGGAAGGATCATATGTAGGTCATTTAAGTCCACATTTTCTAAAACTATTTGGCTTCAACAGAAACAGGGTACTGCTGAAAGAAAAACATCTTTGTAGTCTAAGCACATGTGCCATTTTAGGATATTTGAAATCATGAACTGAATTCAATAAAAAACAACTGAAGTCACAATGGTACCCCTAGAAGTCTTCCTTGTGACCCTGAAGGGATACCATAAACTTAAACTCAAGATTAGAAAAAGGTTAGGCCATTCATAGCCTTGTTAATCGATCTCGATTTTCTTTGCAAAGCATGGGTACTCAATAACTGCTTGAGTTAATCAAACTACTGATAGGTTAGGTTAGAAATGAGAAATGAGGATTCTAGAACCAACTCTATCAAGGATCAACTGTAATGCATGAAGACAACTCTCACCAAGACCCACAGAATTGAGAAGCAGTGACACCCCGGGTAGAGGATGGCATCGAGAAGGCTAGCTCCCCAACACGTATCTCAAGGTGCTTTGCCAAATGAGGAATAGTGCCATAATCTATTATAAAAACTGGACTTTGATATTACACCACTAGATTTACAATACTTTGGGTGGGGGAAGTGGGAGGTAATGGAAATATATGAATAACCGTAGTATTTCTATACCAAGCAACTAGGGACTCTCAGTCTTTTTCAAGGTTCATAAATTTCCCAGGAGTCTGTTCATCGTTATGGACGTTACAACCTCACTGTGATTTTCAGATTACCTCTTCTATAAATCAGCCCATAATTGTGAAAACTGTTTTCATACTTCAATCCCAATTTGGAAGTACAAGAAAATCTAGAAATAAAAATTATTTTATAACATTTCATGAGAGAATGTCAGGATATTTTGAACTTCGAATCATGAATTTTGTGACTCTTTCCTTATTTAATTGTACAAAATGGAAACATTCACCCCTCGTTATTTATAGACATTAATGTAAATCACAGCAAAAGTTTCCAAATCAAATTCTTAATTTTCAGAGTTTAAAACATCAAGCAATTAGTTAATGAAAATTTGTTGAGTACCTACTATGTGCCTGATAACTGTGTGAGATGCTTTCACACATTCAAATCTCACTGAATTCCCATAACAAAACCTCATCTTAGAGATGTAACAGTAATTCCTGTCTGATAAATGTAGAAACTGAGATGCAGAGGAGTTAAGTGACTTTCCTAAAGTCACTGGATATTTAGTAGGCATGTGACAAATATGTGCTGGAAAATGAATGGATGAGTTCATGAATATCTGCAAGGCACTGAATGAGGCTTGAAAGCAGCTGACACCATCCTAAGACATGTCTCTGAACTCTAGGAACTCATGACTTGGAAGGATATATAAAGTACACTATGAAATGAAAATTAAGAAGAGAAGACATGAATAAGAATCAAGATCTTTAAACCTCTGTCCTTCTCTCATTTACAAGACTATGAGTCTCTGAGCTTTAAACACCACTGCACTCCTCACTGCACAGGCTTTGCAGCCAAGGAGCCCAAATTCATGTCATGGCTCTTTACTTTGTAGCTGTCACAGAAGTTTTCTGAATTTGTTCTTTTACTGTGTAAAATGGGAATAACAGTACTCTCCTGCCAAAAGATTAAGATTGAATGAGCTGAGTGTTTGAAACACGGGTCCATTTCCTCACCCTCAGTAGGTACATCCCACATTACTACTGAAATGAGTGAAACAGCTCCGTGAAGGAAGGTTAAGAACAGAATCACCCAAACAGATAAGATGCTGTAACTCGTGATCACTAAGGAAAGGAAGGCCATGCCTACCCTCCATCTAAATGCCAGAAGGCAATGATCATGCATGTTCAGTGTAATTTCCTGGGACTTAGCACAATCTTTTGCAAGTAAGACAATAAGCCAGATCTCCCAGCACCAGCAAGTCTGGCAGGAGTACAATGCTTTCCAGGAAGGGAGGGCTTCCTCCATAAGTCCTTTGGGCACTGAGCAAAAGGACGCTATAGGGGTTCCTCAGTGCTACACAGCAAATGTGGGCAAAGGAACCACAGGGCAAGCTCATTCATCTTTAGCAACAGTGACTGTTGTGGAAAAGGCACACCCAGACACCAACATTTGCCTATGGTTTTCCACTGCCAAATGGATTTTCTTCCAGTCAATTTGCATCTGAATCATACGCCTAGATGAGAGGAGTAACTTTGATGATGAAAGTGGTGTTAGGAGATCGACAAAAATGGACAAGCTCATCTAACAGAAAAGCAGAGGCTGCACTGGCACTAGATGGAAAAATAACTGAATGGGTCCTCGTCCCTGGGCTGAAATTTTCTTCAAACGAGACACGTGCAACATAAACAACATAGTTTTTATTAATGCCCTCTGGTGAACTGAATGAGTGAGGAATCTAGATACTTACAAATCATATGTGTCATAAACAGTGGCTATCGTTTTGTTTTATTTTGTTTTTAAAAAAGGAGCTTTGTAAAGGATACATCCAACAAGCAAAATGATACCAGAAAGTTTCTGGGTAAATAGTTTCATAGAAAAGCTGACTACTTGGAGATTATTTTGTAAACTTTCAATGAGACTACTGGTCCTATATATATTTAAATCTGGCAATATTTGGATACTCTGTAGGAGGCACTCCAGATAACTGATGATTACCTTACAGCCTTAAAGGGACGAGAGCAGAGGAATGCACAGAAATATCTTGGTTTTGTGCAGAGTTTTGTATTCAAGTAGTAACAGTAGCTGTCATTCATTGAGGGCCCACGAGATATTAGATACCCTGCTATTCTTAATCCTAACCCGAATTTATAATTGAGTCATTTTACAGAACTGCAGAACACAGAGGCACAGGGGTTTTTAAGTGACGTCTCCCAGGCCTCTGTTCTTAGGATTTGAGTTAGAACTTTGTCACAAGTTTACCCGACTACAAAGTCCCCACTACAACATTCTTTCTTTTGCTTTATTGTATCAACTGTGCTAAACAATTTTAATATTGATGAAGATTTTACTTGGTGCATACCACATGATTCAGGAAATTCAATGAAGTTAACCTTTTCTCAACATCAGAAATTAGACAAATAAATTCATTTTGATTTAATGTCCCCAACACTCTGTTCAGTTTACAGACAGGTAGTTACTGAGGGATGCTATCTCAGGGCAGACTTATCTGATTCATCATCAGTGTCGGTCAGCCAAAGGTATTTTGCAACTTCTTATCCAAAATATCAAACAGGCACATAAAGAAAGTTGCAAACATTCAATTTATGGTGACTTCAGTTTGTTTCTAAAATATGGTCACGTCTTAATACAGCAAGAAATTATTTTCATAATTTCCTAATTTTTCCACATCCTAATTCATTTTTGAAAGAGCAAAACTTGTATCTTCCTAATTGGTATGCAAGGGCATGACAAAGAAAGAGCAATAAATGACTAATTAAAAATAAAAGGTATTCTGACCTAAGAGAATTCAGAACCAATTCAGACATTCAGATGTGAACAAAATTATTTCATTTAATCCTCAGCTTCTTCTGCCAGTTATTTACCTATAAATAGTTTTGCAAATTAAAGAGTCAAGTGTTTTAGATCTTAGAGCAAAATAATGCCACATAAGAAATCACAGAAATGATGGTCCTTGGAAATTGGTTGGTAACTGTCCAGAGTTACGTCATCTAACCATTTACAGTCTGTAAAAATCATACATTTCAAACCCTGTCACTTAGAATCAATTTAATGTCAATATATTTGCTCTATTCAAAAATAAAATACTAATTTTAAAAAGTGGAATGCATATTAATTTTGGCACATGCATCAAAAATGGCAACTCTTTAAGGAAGTTTTTTGTTTTTGTTTTTGTTAATGAGACAGATCTACCAGCACTGGCTGTAGTTCAAAACTATTAAGCTGGAGTGCTCCAACAATATATCCATATTTTAATCACAACACTTAAACTGTGAAAACTGGCTGCTCCCTTGCTATTGTGTGTTGGATTTTTCCATGGCAAAAACACTACCATTTGGGAAAGTCAAGTTCTCCTGGAATAAGTAAAAAACAGATCTAATTTACATTGTCCCCATAAATCACACAATTAATTCCCAGGCTATTATGCTCAAGGATGATCATTTCTTAAAATTTAGAGATGCCAAATCTCATGCTATGAACTTGAACAAATATACCCTGGCCTGAAGTTTACAGGACTGTGCTTTAAAGGAATCACAGCAGAGTTTCAGTTAAACTACAGTGATCATGCAGTAGTTCAGGAAGCAATTATATAGTTTGTAAAACATCTATATACTTTTTAACCTAATTATGTGCACATCTGCTGTATTATTAGCATGTTCGTCAGAAGAAATAAATGCAACTTGAACTTCAAACAGATTCATAAGAAAACTTTTGGGCAGCTTTGAGCTTAAAAGCATAAGGTTGAAATTATTGGCAAAAATTCAGTTTTTGGAACTGCAGTTATCTACAGATTTCAATTATCCATGCTACCCTTTTCTCCATTACCTCCTAGGAAACTGAAAGTTAGATATGTTAACTTGTTATATTATCTCCAGTCCAGAAGCTTTTAGACACGTTTGAGCTTATCTATTTGTGAATTAAAAAAAAAAGTGAACCTTATTGAGCTGAAGTTCTGGCTTCAAAACATGGCTGTGTTATCTGTCTCTTTCTCTCATTCCTCCCCAAACTTTTACCGTCCTCTTGCTTCCCATTTTCAACTCTCATCTCAAAGAGAACTAAAAGCTCTTTATCACTTAGTCACCTTTTAGATAAACAGTAAGGCAAAGCATAACATTTAATTTAAAAAATTAACTGTTTCTACTTCATTCCATAATTTCTTCACCCCGTGCATTTGTATTTTATTTTAGAGTTTATAAAACTCTGTGTTTTGTATATTCACATTAAAGGGTTATCTTAGAATCTTGTTCTCCGGTATCAAGAAAAATGCCACTTCTGATCAGTCTGGGCAAATCAGAAAGATGGATGGTCATTAGATATTTATACATGAAATCTGTTTCTGTACAACATCATTAGAAAATTATTACACTGATGAGAGGAAACTTTTTAAGAGATCCTATAAAGTTCACATTTTGACACCTAATAGACCTTTAGTATCTATATAACTATTTTTCTGTTTTCACTCTTATTTTCTTATACATCCGGATACAAGCCATGGATTTATACTTTAACGTTCTAAAAGCTGCAAATAACAGCTGAAATATTAAGCCTTACTTCCCTTGCTTCTGTGATACATGCAGGTGGTTCAGCATGAGAACAATGATAAACAAGTAAATCAGCACATTTATACAAGTACAGAGACAGTGGTAACTTGCCAGTGTTAAATGAAACGATACAGATCTGCATTGGGGCCATTTTAAACAAGAGATTAAGAAACAGAACCTAAGCCAATAGGGGAAAGAAATGTTTACTCTGTCAGAAATAAGTTGAACGTCACCCTGAATGCTCTTGCAAGGTTATTTCAGTAACCGAAAGCATTCTTAGTAAATCTACATTCCTTAGTCTATGGGACGGGTTTCTGTAAACTTTAGAAATATACTAATGCTGTATGAGTAGTCATATCTTCAATTTCACAAACATTAATGGAGCACCTGAAATATGCCATGCGTTGGAGACAGGTCGAACAACGTCAAAACAGTGGCTCTCAACCCTGGCTGCCTCTAAGGAAGGATCTTAATCTCCTAGGAGCCATAAAGTACCATGAGTACCCCAGCCCCACCCTTAGGGATCCTGGGTCAGTGTGTCTGGAATGGGAGTAGGCATCTGTAGTTTTTAAAGCTGCTTAGGTGATTTAGTATTCAGTCAGACTGAAACCCATAGGTCCTAGAATCTCAAAATCCTTGAGAGAAAACAACGGTGCAGGACACAGAACAATGCAGGATGTATAAATGCCGTGACATCCCAAGTACTCTGAGCTTTGTCTGGGATGGATGCGGAGAGGACAAGAGACCAGAGGGGCTTCACCAAGGGAGTGATGCAAACATATTTCAGAATTCCAAGCAGCTAAAGCTAGTGACATTTCTTCAACAGGTACCATGTATCAGGTGCTCTTCATGGCATCACTACCAATTTCCAGAAGTAGGTGGTGTCACACACACCTTGCCAAAGAGGAAACTGAGACTCAGGACGGCTCAGTGACTTGCTGGAAAACCACAGAACTTGTAAGGGGCAGGATGAGACACCCCGCCTCCAGCCCAACACAATTCATTTCTGGGGGTGGAGGAGGGGCACATAATGGATTCAGGTGATTTTTAAATTTTCGTATTTCAAAAAATAGGTAACAGGAAGGGCTGCCCCTCGAATTGTTGTAGTGGTGAAGACACTTGAAGAAGGAGTCAGATTTTATAATTTCTTTTTTTTTAAATAATTTTATAATTTCATTTTTTTTCTGGGGTTTTCAAAACATTGTGAATATCTTACTTTCCTTCGAGCAGACCTAGTAGAAATCTAAAGACAGCAACCCCTACATGAAAGCAATTTCTCTTTTGAGTCCAGCCTGAGCCCTGGGGAGGTTCAGTTCAAGAGTGACAGTGATCTGCATGTGGCATACCTCCATTAACATCACACCAGTGGCTCTCTTGTCCCCCTTGGCTGTGTAGTTTATGTAAGATTTATGACCTCAGACATAAGCAGGAGACCATGGTAGGAGTTAACTAATTTGTCATTTTGACCCAAATGTTTAATAGACTGTGCTTTCTGACCCAGACATTACCTACTAAAGCAGCCCAGGTTCACAGTTCTTAAATGTATGCCTGATATTAAAAAATACAGGAAACAAGCTGTACTTTAGCTAAATACCTTCATATCTATGATGCAAGTCAGTCACACAAGACTTTTAAAGAACATTTTAATGATAACAAATCTTAACAAATAAAGCAAGAGCATGACAGACTAGAAATTAAAGTTCTTTTCAAAGAGGTAATAATTATAGGTTATTTCTCTGTTAATTAAGTTCAACATTTGAATAAACATTCTCATCCTAAGATCATATCACTCAGATATATAAGTAGGATATTTATTTATTAAAAGTGTAAGTATTATTGTTTTAACTCATGATGTTTTCTCTGCCTAGATGTTCCTCTCTTCTCTCATTATACTTTCCCAAAATTCCCAATTGAATGTGTACTCTCACACACCTCCAAACTGTCCCAGACCTTCTTTGCTTCCTCCTTGGGATGTTTACATCCTATGCACCACCTAGGGCACCAAGCATGCAGTAGATCCTCATAAAAAATGTTTATAGAATAGACATTGCATGGATAGCATTGAAATCTTCCCAAGAATTTTGAACATTGCTTTGCCAGGGGCCTCTCTCGCCAACACTGACTGAATCCTGGGCTAAATCAACATTTATATCTATCAGTGAGGCATAATGGATTCTTACAAAAGCACAGCCATTGGAGGCAAAAGATCACGATTCTCAATTTCCTTGCCATGGCCTGCTAGCTATGCAGCCTTTTCCAAATCATTCACCTCCCCTGACTTTGGTTGTCTCTAATGCCTTACTTGCCAAGAAGCAAAAAGCTGGTCCAGATGATTCCATAAGGTCTTTTCTAGCTCCAAACAATGACTGATCTTTGACTGAATCACACATTTCTTAGTCCCATACAAACAACACGGCTTGGACAAAACACAGAACTTCCTTTGAAGATGATGTGAAAAAGATACGTGACAAAAGACTAACGGTAATGATCTGATTTAAGTTAGTTAAACATACTGCACTGCTAATCCTGACTTATTAATACTATTAGTACTTCTGTTTGCTCATGAAGAACCTTCAAGTCTCTGTTTCTTACCTTTTGACTTTCTGTCATGGTATGACCTGCCTCGATAATGAGGGGTGTCCAAATACAGGTTCTCAAGATCTTCTTGCCATGATTCTGGATTGAAGTGTTTGAGCAGATCTTCCACAGTATCAAATTCTGCAATTGTTTTATCCAGAGCATCCGCAGTGAAAGTGGGATCCGTTACTGATGGAGAGTGATACGATACCCCCTAAGAGTGACATACAGCTCAGTGTACTCAGAAAAAGGCCATTGCTAACTAATACAACAGTCATACAACTAGATGGAAGGGATGTAAGCAGCCTTCTGATTGTAAGACATCATATTCACAAATACCATACTAAAGTACTCTGCCATTGTCTTGCCATATTCCTAAATAAGAGCAATTAATTGGTTTTGCAAATCAGTACCAGGCAGATCAAACACTTTCAGTTCATCTGAATTACAATCATTACAAAAGACATTGACTAAATGGAAATATCAAAACGAAGTCATCCAATTTCTTGGTTCAAGGTCCCAAATCACCCATATCCAAATCAACAAATAATGGTGAAAATTTAATTCTGAACTCCATCCACAGAAGTTGTGCATAAACTTTTCCATTCTCCCATGTTTAGCCTCCATGTCTCCTCTTTACAGGTCTAGCATTGCAGGTGTTGTGTGAACAGGGTTTGAATCACTTTGGAGACATTCTGATAAAATTTGGCCCATTAACCAGCTTATTTACCGTCAATAAGGATAATTAGCTATGAAACCAGATCTCTTGACCAAGAGTGGAAGATTCACATGGGAACCACATTTTTTTTAAAAAGTGCTGTCTCTTGCTAATGATCCCAGTTGTCATGAAAACATACTTTTTAAATGGGGGACACAAGATCATTGAAAGTCTGGAAGGGATTATGTATTTTGTCATCGAATATATCTCCACATGAGTTTCCAAGCACTTACTTCACTAACCCTTGTACAATCTAGAGGTAAATGAGCCATGATTCAAACATCTCTGTAAAAATTCATGACCCATTAACAAGGAAATAGGGAGCGTACAGTCTCAAACGGTTCCTAAATGTCTTTAAAGAAACTGCCAAACAAACAAGACACCCCAAGGGCAAATGTGTCCTATCATGATGGGAAAATGGAAATTAATGGAGAGTTGCATTTCTGAAATTTAACTGCAGTATCCTATTGAGAAATAATATGCTTGAAAAAGAATCTTAAACAGCAAAGCCCACATTTATATTCTCACTCTCAGGAAATGTTTTCTCTTTAACCAATCAAGGTCCAAAGGTCTGTAAGCGATTGGATGATCGCTTGCTCTCAGAGGGAAGTGGTCTCTCTTCAGCAAAACTAAGGGGTTTTGTGAAAGCATTAACCTACCCTTGGTATAATTTAGAAGCAGTTTTCAAATATGCCCTGCAGGGGAAAGAAACTGGAGGGAAGATGTAGTCTGGGGAGTAGGCTAGGAGATAAGAGATAGACTGGTTAAGGTATCAGGCCAGCTCTTTAATCTGTGTGTGTGTGTGTGTGTGTGTGTGTGTGTGTGTGTGTGTGCCTGATAAAAGCTGAAGGCTGATTGATGCACATCATTCTGGCTTTCACATCCCTCTTGGCATCAAATGCTAGTGGCGGATGATATTATGATTCAGTACCAAAATTCCAAATTCCAATTCAACTTTGTAATGTCTGGAAAATCTATAGTCTACCTGGATCATATTCACCAGATGATTTACAATTAGTCTTGTATCACAATATGTGGGTCTAAGATCCCCAAAAATAAAAATGAGCTGGCCAAAGTTAGGCACATGGCAGCATATAAAAACTTGGAAACTGAAATGCTTCCATTTTTTTGAAACCAAAGCAGGGACATGAGTCAAACCACTCCAACGCGAGCAAACGCTTCTTACAATGGTTCAGGAGGACTCCCGGAATGGAGTTTCCTGGCGTTCGTTGCTCCTTATGGCACCTAAAGCATCGTGTGTACCCAGAGTTCTTCAAGAGAAAGCTGTGGAGGGGCTCTTGGTCCCTGAGAGGGAGGGGGAAATCTAATCTCTTTGAACAGTATGAAGAGCAAATCCAAACCATAGACAAAATGTATAATTGTCCTTGTATGTGAGCTTTACTATTCTTTTCCAGTTTTGACTCAGGGTAGTGGACAGAAACACCCATGATGGTTAAGAAAATATTTATGAATGATGAGGTGACCACAAGAACATTTTTGTTTCTGAGGTAATTATTCAAAAACCATTTCTGAGAAGTAGAACTAATTGAGTGTGCCTCTGTTAATTGCACTGTGACTTCTATCTCATCCACCTTTTGTTATATATTTATAAAAATCAATTCTAAAACTAACTAAATTATTCTAAAATGATAACAATTTGCAAAATATGCTCTTAAAATTGTAAACTGATTACAATAAAACAAAATATGGTTTGTACAGAGTTAATGGTAGGTCTGAGGGTCCTTGCTCCTACTCCAGACAGCTCTTGGAAAGCAGAATGCTGAGCAGAGAAGCTAGGTCCTCCTGGTGTTCCTAGGGGACTAAGCAGAGCCTGCACTTGGAACTCAACCCAGAGGAGTTCCCACTGGATGTGGACTCAGTGCTGAACTTCTGCAGATACTCCAAATAGAGGGGACAATCCTTCTCTTTAAGAGGACCTGGATTATCCTGAGCTAAGGGTCCTTGAACCTTATAATTTCTGCACTTGGGCAGAAATGATTAGACACCCCTGGGCTATCATGTATAATATGCTTGAGAAGCCAGAAGGTCTCTTGACAGAGGAGCACCCATGTCTTGTGCTTCTGGATCTACCTTGAATTTCAGTCTCAGCTTCCTGCCTAGCCTCCAGCTCCACAGTACCACTTGCCGTATTTTAATTTTCACCTGCCTGACAATGATTGCTTGCACTTAGCTAGGTTCAGAGCACGCGTTCCGGACTGTCAAAACAAACCAATAAAACTCTTAATATCACCACTGGAGACCTCACTGATCCCTGGACCAGATCATGTTGTTTTCAGCAGCCACATCAGATGAATAAAATAGTCACAGAATCCATAGCTGAGGAAATCCTGCCATCTGAGGGAATTAAAAAAAAAGTCCCCAGAGAGAAAAAAATAGCATATTACTTTTGGGGAAAGAAATCAACTCTGACTCATCCATGCCAACGCACTTTAGATCCATGGACAAGCTTTCTTCATGCTCTTGACCTTGCATTTATTATCTTGCATTTTATTACTACACAAGTGCTACCCATAGGATGGGTGAGAATAAGGTGTGTTCCTTCTGCACAAAGCATGTAAGTGGTCAGAATACTGAGAAAAGACTAAATTTGGAGAAAAAAATGGGGCATGAACCATTGTACAGTTTCAGGGTGAGTTATGTTTTATTTCCAAGTCAAATAAAACACAGGCCGGATTTGCACTTAAGTCATCTCACTGTAAACATTGGGATTTTTCACATCTGAAAAGATCCTTGAAAATGCAAACGTTAACAGTTTCCCTGGAATTCTCAAAAAGCTATTTCAAAATTTCCCACTTGAGCTTGGGCCACGAACCAATTTAAGACATTTGATATATCTGGACAGTCCTTTAGTTGGAATATTCTGCTTCGAAACTGGTAAATACCTATGTCATTGTTTATTCCATGTCCCTACAATGGATATTGGCATTTCCTGGAAACCTTTCTGAAAGAGAGGAGAAAAGGGTGTCTGACATTGCCCACTATAACCTAAAAGAAATGGAAGAACAAATCATTCTTGAGATCTGGCTTTTGGTCAAGCCATAGGTCCTTAATGCAGCTGAAGTCATTTTGGGGTTGACCTTAGCTACTTCATCAGTTTTTTTCATTGGTAACAGAAAATAAATTACTTACTGAGATAGAGCTTGTGACTGACTCCCAGTTGGTCTCTGAGGCTGCTACGGGTTGGAAATCTTCCTAGAATGCAAAGAAACATCCACATGAGTCAGTCAAACCTCTGTTCAGTTCATTTCATGCAGTTTCAACATCTCAGCTATCTAAATGTTCTTCTAACGAAGTGATAACAGAAATAGGGGCTACATTCCTGCTGAACAGGATACCATTTGTCTTAAACACATCTTCTCAAGAACCTTTCTTATTCCAGACATGGACAAATTGCATTCACATTTACTTACAAGCACTGGTAAAATGGAAAATGTGCAGAGAGAAGTTCAAATTTTAACTCAGCCACCTACTGGCTATGTGACCTCAGGCAATCTAATCTCGCCAATCCTTCTCTTCATCTATAAAAGGCTGGTATGGGATGCTTAAATTATAGGGTTGTTTTGAGACCTGAATGCATTAATTATGCAATTATAACCAGCATTTAATAAAGTATTTAAGAAAGAGTAATGATAATCATGATCAGTATTGTTTATTTGGTTTGAACTGGGTTCTGTATCATGTTCAATCCCGACTGCTGAGGTGGTCTACAATAGCAGTGATTTACTCAAAGGTAAATTAACTGACAAAGGGCTATTCCTGACTCCATCGAGACGTGTCAGGAAGAATGGCAGAGGGGAGAAAATGGCTGGCAGACTGAGAAAGTACCACCTGTTTGAGGAAAGAATGTAAAGGTAGGCTTGAGAAGGTTGGTTATCTCAGAGAAGCCTTCAAGGTTTTGTGATAGCAATGGACCACAGAAAAAAGGCTCTCTCCAAAGGCAAACTTCCCTCTGATTTATATGTGACTTTCCTGTTAATCACTCAAGTACCAGTAAGTTTTAAAAATGTAATGAAAAGCTGATTTTGCCATTTTTCCATGACACGAATGGTTTCTTGACTCTGCTAAAATTCATCACATTGGCTAATTTCTTCTAGCCTGAACAGGGAGCAGAAGGTATTTCAAGAAGATGTTGAGAAAAATTCAGCCACTCAAATCTGACAGCTTATTTGCCTAAGTGTATTTACTGAATAAGAGCTAAGTATAAGGTCTAAATTTCATTAACATTTTGAGGAGCTGGAAGTACATTTGCTAATTGCTCAGGATGAGACGGGTTTATATATGAATGCTTGTGTTTTAGAAAATTGTAGTTTTTGCCAAGCAAGTCAAATGTAGGGTTCAAGGAATAAACATCTATTAAAAACTAGCTAGACACCATTACTCTAATCTCAATCTCAGGGTAGATAGGTAAGAAAGAGAAATTGTGGTCTCTGCACTCTGTAAGACAGAACATACTCGAAATGGACAATGAATTCCCACAACAGAAGGCTATGTGCAAACAAATGAGGGTTGGCATTTATAGGAGTCTTCCTAAGCGAGTGAGTAGATGAAACCAGGCAAGACAGCCAATGGCTCCTCCATTTCTTGAAGAGACTGTTGGTGGGAGGACATATGCCAGGTAAGAGAATGATATGAGAAACCCTCAAATCATAGAATTCTCATTTTTCACTCATTCATTCACTATTTGTTGGTCATCTCCTATATGATACATTCTAAGCCTTGGGTAGAATCACAAAGAAGTAAGAAACTATCCCTGCCCTCAAAGACTTCAAAATGTAATAATGTAAATAAACCATGTGCAATAAATAAGGGTTCTCTGATTCTAGTTTAATCAGGATACTGTGCCAGGTAGAAAATTCTACCTGAGAGGAGATGGGCTTGAAAAAATTTTCCATTAAGAGGTGACTCTTGAGCTGAGTCTTGTAGGCTCAGATAGTCGATGAATATGTATGTGGTTACTTGCAAGAAAGGTAGGGTAGAAAACACAGCCAAATAGAGAGATATCTAGACAATGTGAGGAAAGCATAGGGAAGAAGTAACTTACTGGGGTAAGTTAATGAGCCATGATGGACAGTGTGTTTGAGGTGCCTATGCAGTTTCCAGGTAGAGTTGTTTAGGAGGCCAGTTGCTATATGAGAATGGACTTGAACTTGAGATCTAGATTTGGGAATTATCAGAAAGAAAATGGCAATAAAGCAAGTAATGGACTGTGTTGATATGTGTGAATATCAGAAGAGGGACAATCTTAAAATCTTACAACTAGAAAGAACTTTAGTATTATCTAGTCCAATCTTTTCATTTTAATGATTAGAAAACCAGTTCTCAGAGAGATAAATGGTATGCTCTAAATCAAGTGCCCATCTTCTGGCAAAGCTAGGACCATCACAGTGTCTGAAATGGACTCAAGAGAAAAGCAGCAAAGACAGAAAGCAGAGTATCGACGTAAGGTGTTATGATGATATCCGTCGACATGTTCTTAGCTATTTAGATTTTGTATCTATACCTACTAAATTCTGTGACTTCAGTTTATTTCATTTTCTTGCACATACACATGGTAAACATATTTTGTTAAGCATTTTAAGAATGAAGGGCCCTCAGGCACATACATCCAGCAAATATTGCACAAAGAACTTTTAGCTTCTTCACTGTCTGGACTATAGGATTCTAGTTAGGAACTTAGTAAGCACAATGATAAAAGATTTCATTAAGTTCCAAATAAAAGTAAATTTACCTTTGCTTAGCAACATGAGTATCAGACATTTAAAGAAACCAATGACCTTTTATGTTATTTTAAAATTTGCCATTATTTATAAATGACCTATTTAAAATGAGCTTATAAAAAGGAACAATATCCCTTATAAGAATAAAACACAGAACCTCTAAATTTTAGACCTGAAAGGAAAACTTTGGCATGGGAACAAACAAAGCAATTTTAACAAACCAAGTCTAACATACCAGCAAGTATACCAACTGCTTGCTAACTTTCTCCATGAGGCTAGCCTGTCCGTAGAGTTTACATTCCATATGGCAGCTGGAATTTTCTTTCTTTCCACAGGCTTGTTTAGAAACAACTGGCATATAACATTGTGTATGTTTAAAGTGTACAATGTTATTATATGGTACATGCATATATTACTAAATGATTACCACAATAAAGTTAGTTAACACATCCATCACCTCACATAATTACAAGTTTGGGTATACGTATGGGGAGGACATTTAAGATCTACTCTCTCAGAAATTTTCAAGTATATAAAAAAGCATTCTTAACTATAGTCACCATGCTATATATTAGATCCACAGAACTTACTCATTTTATGACTGGAAGTTTGTACTCGTTGACTAACGTCCCATTTTCCCACCCTCCTAATACTGGCAACCACGGTATCATTCTCTGTTTCTATGAGTTTGGCTTTTTATTTTTTATTCTTAGATATAAGTGAGATCATATAGGTTTTTTCTTTTTCTGTGTGATTTATTCCATGTAGCATAATGCCCTCAGGGTTCAACCATGTTGTCCCAACTGAAGGATTTCCTTCTTCAGGCCTGAGCAATATTCCATCGGTAATATATATACAAATATCCATCCCACAATTTCTATATCTGTTCATCTGTCAGTGGACACTTACATTGTTTCCATGTGTTGGCTATTATGAATTTTGCTATAATGAACATGGGGGTACAGATTTCTCTTCAAGATAGTGATTTAATTTCCTTTGGATATATATACCCAGAAGTAGGGTTGCTGGGTCATATGGTATTTCTTTTGAGGAACCTCCAGTCAGTTTTCCATAGTGCTGTGTCCATTTTCATTCCCACCAACAGTGCATCAGGGTTCCCTTTTCTCCACACGATTGCCAACACGTTTTATTTCTTGTTTTTCAGATAATAGCCAGTCTAACAGGTGTGAGGTGATACCTCATTGTGCTTTGACTTGTATTTCTTTGATGAATAGTGATGTTGAGCGTCTTTTCATGTACCTGTTGACTATGCACATATCTTCTTAGGAAAAATGTCTATTCATGTCTGGTGCCCCTATTTATATCAGATTGTTTTTTGCGACTGAGTTGTTTGTATAAGCTCCTTATGTATTTTGGATATTAACCCCTTATCAGATATGTGGTTTGTAAATATTTCCTCCCATTCTTAGGTTGCCTCTTCATTCTTTTGATTTTTTCCTTTGGCTGTGCAGGAGCTTTTATACTATGAGGTAGTCTCACTGCTTCTTTACTGCCTTGGCTTTTGGTGTCATATCCAAAAAAAAATCATTGCCAAGACCAGTGTTAAGATTTTTCCTTATTTTTCTTCTAGGAGTTTTATGATTTCAGATCTTGCATTTAAGTTTCAACTCTATTTCAAGTTACCTTTTGTGGTGTAAGTTGAGTGGCATAAGATGGGGGTCCAATTTCATTCTTTTGCATTTGAGTATCCAGTTTTCCCAACACAATTCATTGTAAATAATATATTTTCCCCATCAAGTATTCTTGGCTCCCTTGGCAAATATTAGTTAACTGTATTATTTGCAGGCTCTCTATTTTATTCTATTGGTTATCTTTTTAAACTGGATTATGACATAATTTCTGTCTTCTGCTTAAAAGACTCCAATACCTTTCCATTGCACTTAGGATCTGATCTTGTAGAATCTGACCACTGCTCACCTCACCCTGGTGTCCTCTCTGATCTGATATTCTACATTTCTCCCTAGTTCTACTCCCCCTACGCTGGCTTTCTTACAGTCTTTCAAACAGTGCTCCAAGTTTATTTTCTCCTTAGGTATAAGTCTGTGGCTATTCCCTCGGCCTGGGACACACTGCCTCCAAGCGTCTCAGTGACTGCCTCCTCTTTATTTAGTTCTCTGCTCAAGTATCAAATTTTTAGAGAATCTTCTTGAACACACCCTATTTAAAATACTTCTACTCTTGGCCACTTTATCCATTTAACCTGCTTATTTTTCCTTAAAGTATTTACCATTATCTGAAATGATTTTATATTTGTTTTATTATTGGTTACCTCTTTCCCCAGTGTATGCTCCAGAACGGCAGGAGCCTTGTTTATTTGTTCTCAATTCCATCCCAAGTTCCTAGCTGAGTTTTTGGTACATACTCCAATTTCACTGGTCCCCAGCATACATTCAGGGATGGTGTTAAGCTTCTATCCCTCAGTACTGGTAAAGCAGAGGGTACAGCCAGAGTCCATTCTGATACCCAATCATATTGTTTGTTACATCCTTTTAATACCACTGCTGGAAGACAGCTTGCTTTTCCAAGCTCTAGGCTACTGGAAGGCCAGCTTCTTTTCTGTGGATGCTCTTAGCAGAGCAGTGCCTTAGCATTACTTAAGAAATGCTAAAATAGAACAATAGTGAATGTATCAAAAAGTACAGATGACAAAAACATTTTCCTGTTCATTGTTATAGTAATGCAGATCAATACTTTAAGAGCCATCTCCCTTTCTTCTGAGGAGAGAGAACTATTTGCTACCTCCAAGAAGTAGTAGGTACAAATTCAGCCCTGGATTTCCTTCCCTTCTGCTCCTGAACTGTAGTACATTTCTTTCTGGAAGAAAGGAGGTGATATGTTGGTTACTTTGTTCCTCAGTGGATGCAGGGAATCAGTACTTTGATGCTGTGGGTAACTTACTGAAGTCATGGGGTGCAGGTGGGGGTGGGGAGTCCAACGCCCTCCCTGGAGAAATGTGCGAACAAACTCAGAGCCAAATGGATCGTCCAGCACCCAAACCAATTATTGGTGGAGTCAGGACTAGCACCCAGTAAGCTACTGTGCATCTCTTAGTCCTATGCTCTTTCCAATCCACCAAATAATGGTAGGTATCAGTCTATAATTGTAGGCATCTTAATTCGCATTGCCATAATCCGACACAAATTGATTTATATCATCAAAAATAACTTATTCTGTTTATGTCCTCACATCAACATTGTTCATAATTATATTTTGGCAGTGAAACTCATTATTTGACATTCTGAAATGCAACTCACTCCTTATTCTCTGCATTTTACTCTTTGGAGTAGTTTTGAAAACATAGATATCATCCTCAGATCTTTGCTTTTAAATAGCTTAGTATTTATAGTTTGGTTTATATGAGAAAAGTGTTATGAACTAGGAGGCTGGGAGGTATGTGAAAATAAAATCTTAAAGTACATGAGGATACAGATAAATATTTATATAATCAAAGTGTGGGAGAAATATTTCTAAGCATGGATGCTAACGTCAGAAAACATAAAAATTGATATAACTCACATATACATAACATTGTATAAATCCAAAAAAATACAAAAAGCAAACTGAATGCATAATGACAAACTAGCAAAAACCCCTGTAACAGATAGTTAACATCCTTAAAATAAAAGGAACTCCTATAAATAAAAAAGTTGATAAAAGTATGTTCCATATCATACAATTTTTGCTAGAAAAATATACAGATAATCATTGAACCAGAATATTCATGACAATATTGACATTGACCATTTAATGATTGATGATTCTTTGTCTATATGTTCTAGAATTTTCATAGTAAACATTTAATTTCAGTAAGAAAATGGTAAATTTATAAAACAACAATGGGAAAGAAAAAGTGGATTGGAGCGTTTGTGAGCATTTACCCCTAAAGCCTTTTAAGTTATAGTATTACATTGAATGGTGTCCCCCATATATTCCCTGGTGGAAAATAAAAGCCATCTTGTAGAAATGCTTCTCACCAACGACTAAGTAGAGAATTGCTCAAAGATGGGACAATAAAGAATTGCTCTAGGATGGTCACATTTGCCTCCACTTAAAACATGGCTAATGCAACAAACTTTTTATGTCTTTAAAAGCAGCTATGAAAAGATGCACCCAGCCATCAGCTCAGGGTCAGACAGGCATTTATCTGGCTCTGTTTGAGGACAGTTTACTCACAGGCTCAAAGCAAATACAGCTGGGGATAAAATAACATTCCAGGTGATTAATATTTTCAATAGTAATTTTCACCATTAAAGACCATGATGTGAATGGGAATTTTCACTTTCAGAAAGGATATGTCCAGATCACCCTTCAATCACCTTGCACCCATCCCACTGGGCAGGTTGTTCATTAAAAGCTACAAGTGAATAATCCACTCATTCCTCTACCAAACCAAGTTTACACACATTCAGTCACTGAGCACCTACAATGGATGCCCAAATGAATTCCTCTCCTGTCTCTTAATTGTGGAGCTGTGGACAAGTGTCTTTTGAGTCTTTAGAGACAGCACTTGCCAGGTCTGTATTTCACACATTTGGGATGATTAGTTTTACCACCTGTTCCTGGACCTCGTGGTGGGTGGCTGTTCATTCTTACCCTAGGTGATTATGCTGTATGTGAATATGTGAATAGTGAGCCTAAACTGTTTATTGCTCAGAGGGATCTACTCCATCTTCTCTTAAAACATGTGAAGTTACTTGGAGATTTAAAAAATCTTTGACCAAAACAATCATTAACTTACTAAGGATAATTTACTTTGGGAAAAATTTAAAAGACATTTGTCTAGGTGTTTTGAAAAATGGTCTTCTGTTTGCTCTTTTATATTCATTCCTCAGAGGCAGAAAACAAAGAAATCCCTCTCCTAATTGTATCTTGTGCTTCTTGATTGAGCTAATGCTTGTAGGTGTTTCTTTTGAAATGGGAAAGAAACACAGAGGGATTTGTTGGGATTCGTAAAATAATAATGGACAAACACAGTATCAACAATTAGAACCATCAGTGAATTCTTCATTTGTTCCTGACACTCTGCTCTGTTCATGACCCATCAAGGGAAATTCAAATAATGCTGAACTTGGAGGCCTGTGCCCTGGGATCACTCTATGGAGGAGATCCTTGAGAACAAAGACTTTTGACACTTTAGCATATGAATTTCTGCCATGAAGTCCAAGCATATACATGGCAATAATAATACATTGATGCCCTATTATACATAGGAATAGAATAAAACAAAAATTGAAAACCCATAGGTTCAATCAACCTCTGTGATCCAACCAAACTTCTACAAGTATATTTCATTACATGCTCATCATTAAACTGGCTCTTTCACAAGTACTATGGGACAGGCCTTGGCTAGAAGCCAGCTTTTACTGGAAACAACATTTAACATAAGGATATCAAGTGTTCAAGAATCAATAATTAACAAGAATCAAGGAGCATCTTTTAAAGTTAGAGAATTTTCCAGTGATATTTAATAACAAATATTCTTAGAGCTATAAGAAGCCCTGGACATGAGTCCTCTATCATTGGAATTATCATTTAAATAAAATAAATCTATCTTTTTTGCTTACTATTATGATAATAAAATACAACGTTTTAATTAGGACTTCTAGGATTCATCAACAAATCAACCATGTAATTTTTATGCTAACATCAGGCATTTTTGAAGAGCTTTTTTGTCTGATTATGTTATGATAAAGGAATTTCTTATATTGTTAGTGTTCAATTTCTTCAGACCAAACTTAGATGGGAAAGTTGTTCTCAATAGGATAAGCAAAGATTACAGCAAACACAGATTTTCAATGGGTGAAGAGGAAATTTCCTTTCCAGATAAGAGGCCACTGATTTGGAGGGGGTTGTGAGAGCTGTACTAGAGCTAGAAATGGATCAGTGTGTTTGCAAAGAGAAAGACGGGGTGTAATCAGAAAGATAACAGAACAAACTGCAATTATTGCTTGTGTACTATGACTTAAAAACTTAATAATCCTGGAGAGGAGGTTGACGGTCAAGAAGGTTTAAAGCCTGTGTTTTAGCAAGGCACTGCACAGAAAATTGCGAATTGCAAAACACAACTGTGCTAAAAACACAACTTTGCTCTCATTGTACTTGATATAGACCAAATGATAAATAAACATTCAATTTACATGTAGAAAAATACTGCAAGGGTCTTCTACAATGTGTTGCTGAAAATCTAGGTGCAGATTTAAATTTTGTAAATAGCTCTTGTAAACACAATAAAGTTGTTTAGTATTAAGAAACTCTATGATTAATTATTTTCTAGTAGTAACAGCTGTCTTTTATGGTGCATAGATCAATGTGCCAGGCACTAGATGAAACCACTTCTGCACATTATCTCATACATCATTTCTGCAGCTTTAAGAGATAAGGAAGCAGGGAGACAGGATGCGTACATAACTTGCCTATGAAGCGAGCCCAGTTATTAAGATGCCCCCTAGATATCTGAACCTGAGGCTGCCTCTGTGCTCTCACCTCTGCTGAACTATTCCTCCTTTTATTTATAAAGAATCCTTTTATAAGATAAACAAACACCCTTGATTTGTGCTAAGTACAGGTTTTCATAAATTCCTTAAATGTATTTCAAGATGAACATTTGGTTCAGTTCACCAGTAGCCTGAAAATTATTAAAGATACTACTGTTGATATTGCTAAACTAATCTTGAAGACTATACTCCCAAGCTGAGATGGATGGCTAAGGAAATTATTTTGCTACCTTAGGAACATTACAAATTTGAAAGAAAAGAAGAAACATTGACCTGAATTATTCAGATTTTCATTTTCCTTGGATTTAGTACATTGCCTGGTACATAGTGAGCATTCTTTTTGTTTCTGCTACGGTTGAAGAAGGGAATACCATTTCATACTCAAAATTCAACAAACCATCTCATTTTGATTGGACACCTCTGTGCTGAAATCCATACTCCTAAGAACTGCTAAATTTCTCTGTACTGAATGGCACTATATAAATGGATTATCCTCATATTGGGCAAAAGCTAGTTATAATATTAAAACAAATATGAGAGGAAATGGGAATTACAAACACTATGAAGATTAAGGCCATGTCTCCAAAGAAACTGAGCTGAAACCATTTTCTTTATGAACTCAAATTGTTCCATTGCTAATTAAAACTCCTAAGATTTGCCTTTAGGGAGACAATATTATTTAACGTCCAATAGACAAAACCATAGTCAACAGTTTGTCATACTACAAGAGAAAAAGCACTCATGAAATGTTACTCCTCAAGTGATAGGTTTATAAAGAAAAGGGGAACATCTTGTAAGAGAGCCAGGGAAAGTCAGCCATAAAGTATTCAAAAAGCTGTTCTTTCTTTTTAAAAAATCTGAATATTGCTTAAGGAAGTGACTTTGTGTTGAAGACACATTTCCTTTTACACATTCATCCTTACCCTTACACTGGACCAGTATGCATTCATCAGAGACGGCACCCTGCGTGATGACCGTTCGGCACTATGGACTACGCCAGATGTAAAATATTTGATGGCCATGTTGATATGGTAGAGCTATGTAAATGAAATAACCGTTAATTCAAAGTGCAACCTTTTCTTGACCTGACTGTAAGGGGATTTCCAGATTAATTTATGTGGTTAAACTGAAGAGTCAGTTAATGCAAAGTTTGAAACCAAGTATAAAACCCATCCCCCTGCAAATCACTCTTGACAAAAGGTGAGATTTGCACATTCTTGACCTTGCAGTTCCTCTTTCCACTCAAATAGCAACTAATCAAAGCAGTTTGCAGGTCTCAGATCTCAAACACAGGCTTGCTGCCTGAGCCCGTTAGGTGAGCTTGCTGAAGCCAGGGCTGAGCACACAGGTGGTGGGTTTCATTCTGATAAGGGTTGGTAAGGCTTTGCACAGAGAAAACCTCAATACTGTGGTCACACTCTGCGGATAAAGCTCGTGGAGGAGACTTCCTGGGAACAGAGGCAGGACTCAGTCTATTATTACTTTCTCATCACTCCGGAGTAAACGACCGAGTCTTCTCCCACTGGTTAGGAAAATCACTTCCAAAGAGGATAAACGGTGTTTAAATGAGAGATCCTGCCATTGGAATCCTATTAGTTCATGTTTATGGACTTTTACAATTCCTTTGCATTTTGGGTTATCGTCAGTTGACAGCATTTTTTACTTTTGCCTGTCATTGCGTTAGCAATATTCATCAGCAGTTTTAGTAAGTGAAAACATGAGGCTTCACACAGCAAAATTTTAATTCTAGATTGGCTCTTTTTGGCCTCCTGCTATACTTTTTTTTTGTATTATCACGCTGTGTACTTACAGAATGCAAATTCATTGCTGTATTTGTCTAAGCCAAATATGCTTACAAAGGTAATCTTTGCTGCCAAAAAAATTAAAAGTACAGTGCATTCCAAATTCAAAGAGAAAATACTCTAGGGTCTGGGCACACTATTGCTTCTCCTCTACTAGGCTGGGAGCAGTAGAGAGGACTATGTTTTTGCCCAGGCCCAAGGACTGGCTGAGATGTTCCTTGCATATGGATTTTTTAGGCATACTCATGTCTCACACTTACACCTTATACCTATTTCTTTCTTCTCAGCAGCACAGTTTTGGAGATACAAGGGAGCTTACAGGTCAGTAAGTTCAGAGTTCTACTCACTATCGGACTAAGATTTTTGAATGACCAAAATATGTAACTCACCGTGCTATGCACTGGGTAATGCATAGAAGCATACGATGTACAGTCAGTTGCCCTTGAGGAATTTATCATCTAGATTAATTCTAATTTCCCATTCTTGTCATTTCCAGTTGAATCAGCAGCTTTTATTTTCTTAATGGCTTACCATTATGTAAAATTATATTGTTCACTTATTTCTGTACTTGCTTCCAAGTCTGTGTCTCTCCATTAGAATGTAAACCCCTAGAGGGTGGGATGCTTTCTAACTTTCACTGCTTAACCAGTAGCATCTACAACAAAATCTGTTAACTAACATGCATTCATTCATTCAGTATTAGTTAAATGAAAGAATGAATAGTCATTGGATTGCTGTGAGAAGAAAATGAGATGATTCATATAAAGTCCGAGCACATTGGCCGGGAGCTAGTTGAGTGTTAGTATCTGTGGAATGAATAAATGAATAATGAGAGACCTATAGAAATAAATGTTCTATTAGGGCCATAAGAAAAGTCCTAGAGGTCTACAGAGGGAGGAATGATTTACATCCATCTAGGAGCGTTAGAGCAAAGTCTCAGAAGTGGCCTAGGAGTGACCCCTGAAAGATAATCAGGACTTTCAATAGGAGAGTAGACAGGTGGAGAGAAGAGCGTGCACAAAGGCAGAGAATGGCATGATATTGGACCTGTGACTATGCCATGTGCCCCACGTACCAGCAGGAAATGAGGCTGAAAAGGAAGCAGCAGGACAAATCAGAGGGTCTTGAATGCCAGATTGGGTCTTTATTTATTTATTTTTGACAGGGCATTTAACCACTCATCCAGCAGGCACTGGCTGACTCCCACTATTACTCGCACTGTGTCCCAGTATTACTGACTACGGCTCAAGGCGCAGGAGCTACAAAATGATAAGAACGTCAGGCTGCCGCTCTAAAAGAGCTTACACCCTGACCATCCTTTGCTTGCCTACAAGGAAACCAAGCCCGAGAAGGTCAAGCATCAGTGTCGCTGGCAGGTCTGGTGCCTGGAGCCCAGGTCTCTCGACAGACTGTACTGCAGTGCACTGTGGGGAGCTGGTTTTTATTACGGCCACATCCCCCTCACCCCTCACATGACTCCCTTTCCGTGTGTATGAAAGAAAGGAAAACATTTTATTATCTTGAATTCAGTGATCTTAAACAACATAATAGAGTTCCTAGAAAACAAATAGTAAACAACACATAGCTATTCTGAGAGATGAGAGCGGTGGAAAACATTGAAGATGAGAAAGTCAGTGCTGTTGGTCTGGAGAAACTTTCTGGAACGTCTGTGATTTTCTAAGGCAATCTTAGAATTAGGACTCATTCCTTATTTTGGTAATCAAACCTCTCAAATGGTAATAGCATTCTCCACTCAAATATAATTTAGTTCTATCTTATCCCTCAGCAGGATACAAAATTACCTTTCTTCTTCAAAGAAGAGAGAGAATGTTTGCTTGATGAGAGGATTCAATAGATGAGAATCCCTTAAGTACTTTATGATGACCCCTGAGGTTGGTCAGCAGGGACTGATTTGGCGGGATTACTAAAAGCTATCTCTAAAACCAGCAGGATTCATAAACATGCTAGAATACAGACGGGCCTGAATGGCTTTCATCAGAGGATCTCTAAGAACAAACAAAATAAAAGCAAACTCCATGCCTTTAAATGAGGAGCAGGGGAGTTGAAAAACTCCTTTGCTGTTCACCTTGCTGAATAAGGATTGCAGCAGTTTTGGTTGGGAGAAGAGATTTGATAACCAGTGTGTTAAAGCATTTTTAAAACGTGACTTTGGGGACAAAGCACTCAGAATTGAAGCCCACATAGAACACTGACCGTGTGACCTTGGGTGAAGTAAATTAAACTCTACGTGTGAGAGTCCTGATTTGTAACATCGGAAAAATACCTTCCCCCACACCCTCACTCCACACAGGGTTAGTTGAGGATTAAATTAGATAATTCATGTGAAACTAACTGGCCCAGGTTGACATTCACTGTATTCCAAAACTAGCACAGTCTTTCCAATATTTTATCTTTCTACTGAAAAGATAGCTATGTTAATACCTCTGCAAAGGAGGGACTCACCTATTACAAGTTGTGGAGTCAGACCCTCTGGATTGAGTCCTGACCCCAACACTGACCAGACGGAGTCTTTGTACCACTTACTCAGTTTCTCTCTGCCTCTATAGTCCTACTTGAAAATGGACATGATAGTAATCCCTACCTTAGAGGGATGTTTTGAGGATTAAATAGATCATGACATGTAAAGCTGTCAGAAAATAGCTAGACACATAGAAAGGCTTACACTTAGTATACTTCTTTCCTGGGAAAAACTGTTGATTGGCCTATCCAAGCTACAATGGCCCAACACACTATCACCTAAAATACTCATTGAGATTTTGAAATCTTCAGAAAGCTTTAAGATCTCTCATCTCATTTCTCTTTCTCTACCACCACATAAACTGGGCAAGGGCACAGACACATTACATAAAATAATAGCTGGGTCTTCCCAGATTTTCTGATTTCCTGACTGGTCATTTCTCCCATCATTAGGCAAAAGGATGGATCATTTCTTCTTTGACTTTTCTCCTGGGATGGAATGCATTCCTCTAGCCCCATAACCATCTCTGGTAGCCTCCCTTAAGAGGTAGTTTTTCCCCATCCTTCAGCAAATTGCTGAGTGTTAACTACTTGCTAGGCACTGTTCTAGGGACTGGAAATACATGGTAAACAAGCCAGTCATGGTCAGTTTGCTCATGTGGGAACATATAAGACAAGAACAGATGTATGTAAAAGTAACTGGCCAACTGAAAATTACCATACACATGCAAAGGGCTGTTACTTATATATTCTTCACGTTGGCAAACAAAAAAATTTGAAAGGGCAAGAATTTGCTTTAGAAATAATTGAAGGAATATAATGAGAAAAACCATATGTACATATGTCAACTACGGATTCCTATAGGAATTCAGCCCACTCTTGAACTGGTTCATCTTTGAACCAGTTTCCTATCTTCTGATAGAAGATATCTACATCCAAACTAGTTATTGCTATTTCTAACTCAGGAATTAAAATCTGTAACTTTGGAGGTGGAAGAGATTTTACAAATCATTGGCCAGAGCTTTCAACTTACAGGCACTGTGGTGACCCTCTCTACTGAATGGATTTTCTCAGTGCTTCTCCCTGACGTCCTCCTGGGGGGGAGTGTACTATCTGCCCCCTTGTGGCAAAGGTGGGTCACATGACTTTCTTCATCCAATAGAATGTGAGGAGAAGCTTTAAAACACATTGTGTGTTTCTACCACCACTCTCTTCCCCTGCTGCATGCCCCAGATGGGGACTTATCCTCTGGCCTAGAAACCCAAATGAGAAGCTACCTGGAGCATGGTGTAGGTGATTAGCAGCTGATGGGTAGGTAATAAGGAGAAGTCAAACTTTTGTTTTTGTAAGCCACTGAAATTCTGGGGTTCTTTCTTACTGCAGCACAACTTGGTAAGTCGTGACTCTTTTAGGCATCAGTGTCCAGAGCTATTCCTTCCCAGTTGGGACATAATCTGACTCAGGAGAAAGCCAGAACTAGAATCCATGTCTCCTGACTCTTAGTCCAGATGTTTGGCATTCTATCACTTGTTTTAAGAAGAAGAGGGTCCTCTAAATAGTTTTTCAAACCTCTAGAGTGATTTCTTGTCACATATTTTTTTCTTCCCCAAATCCACTAGTGGCAAAACAAGAACACTCCCCTACTCTATAGTACCCTCCTGATCTCCACTCAACTCTGCCCCCGATCTATCAGTTTGAAGGAAGGGGAAGCTCAGTGGATGTCCTCTGTGGGGTGCACAGGGAGCAAGTTACGTCCACATGGAGGAGAGCCGGGGCAGTCGTACTCTTGGTCCAGGGTGGGAGTGAGGTATGCATTCACCTTGAATCCAAAAGCTACCTCAAAATTTGTCCCAGTCTGTGTTCTGATCCAATAGATAGTTATAGTGCATTTCTCATATTTCAGCGGACATTATCTCAGGTGATATTTACATTTGCATTTTGGAAAGGTAGATATAGTCCAAAGGGTGGTGGAATGGAGAGAGGTAATCCCATCCTAGATGTATTTGAAAGATAGAATTCTTCTTCCAATATTAGATAAACAACATAAGTCCCCTCATGGAAAAACCACTGGCATTTAAAATAAATCCTCTGTATAGGGAAAGTTATTTTACATGAAATGATACAGAAACCTTGATACACAGACACTGAACTGCATTCATTCTGTTCTCCCTGCATTTGACATGTGAGAAGCCAGGGGAAACTTTGTATCATTTAGGATGACTCATTTAACAGGCTTCTTTTAAAGTAATTTTTTGAAGGTACAGTAAACACATACTATATAACCATATCATCTTCCATTTTACCTAAAAAATTTAGTTAGGAAAGACATCAGGGGTCACCTCGTTTATAGTCCTACAAAATGTAACAATTATTTATTGTCATTACAAGTAGTTTTGGTCTTTATTTCCAGTTATGGAAGCTCTACTTTAAAATCAATCCAATAGCTGTAAAATTCTCCCTTGACTTGGTTTGAATTGGATGAAAAGTTTTGCACAATATTATGTTATTGCTATGTAAGTGGAATACTTCCATGTAGAAATGATATAATTGAACTTCAAAGCTGTTGCCTACATGCAGAAAAGAACCTGGTGCCCACAGTGGGGAAGGTGAGAGAGGCTGGGGGTTGGACAGAATTAAGGATTCAGCTCCATATTCGTGACCATAGTAAATGCTGACTATAGTAATCTCAACCTTAATGTGAAATTCACTGACTTTGAGAGCTCTTTGGTGAACTCCTGTCCTTCCGACTGACAAGTTTAGAGGAGGCCTCCTCAGTAATAGGAACACCTGTGCTGGACAAAATGGAAAACCCTGACACTGAAGCAGCTTCCTGATATCCAAATGGGAGGAAAGAATAGCCTTTCCCGACTCACTCCACCAGACTGGACAGGAAACATGCATGTGCGGCTGGTCTCAGGTTCTCTCTCATAGAACCTAATTCTGTAGGGTGACAGTACTGAGCGCCCCTGCCTTAGCGCTAAGCTGTTCTCAAAAAGAACAGGGAAAAGGAAGGGACCTTTTTCATATTTCCTTATGATATATAGAGAGAACTGTGCAGTAACATTTCATATATAAATGTCAAAAACTACTTGGGTCAGGTAAAAAGCATCTAATTAGAACCATTTTATTCTCAACTGTGTTTAGTATGCTTCCTATTGTGTTCCGGAGGACAGGATGGGAGTGGGAGAGGAGAGGAGAAAGAAAGACTGCTCAAAGCAAAATAATATCGTGTCTTATCATGTGTCAAATAGTGCTGGGTTAAGAAAGCTAGTTATTTGCTTTACTGCTTTCTACAGCTCCATTCATTTCGGCTCATCCTCTCTGGGGCTTGTTAACCTCTGCGGTCACTATTCAGCCAATGCATACATTACATTTCATGAGGATAAAAGCTGATGATTTATTGTACATAGTGAAGAATGTTGCTTTGGGGAGCTGTTTTAGCCTGGGCTCCATATTCTCTTCAGAAATAGAAAAGGAAATTTTGAACTGGATTTCCGACACTGGTTGAGTACTTGCAGTCTAAAAACGATTGAGTAGACTAATTGTAATGTGGGGCACCATAGCGCGATACTACTTCTGAAAGGCTACCACTTCCCATGCACCACTGTGGACAAACCACCCTGGCACACCAAAGCCTTCACTGACCACTCTCTTGCTTTCCTGTGAAGACAATACTTCCCTCTGGGCCTACCCAATGCGAGTGCCCACTCTGAAAACTCTTCTAGGCTGGGAAACACGGTGTGGGGAGCTTCTCCTCTGCCTCCATAATAGCACTTTCAAACCATTGATATTTTTAATACATTCATATGGCCCAGAATCTAAAAGCTATAAAAGGAATGCCACTCAGATAATCAACATTATCAGTTTCTTATATATTCTTTTAAAGATATTGTAGGCATATATAAACAAACTCATCTATAGTCACCTCCTATGAAACTCAAGCCATTCAGCTATGATTAATAATTAATATTATTATTTTTACCAGCTTTCAATCTTTATATTGCTGCTTCTACTTAAAATCCAGGTCACTTCCCCACATTCATTAAGGACCGTGTTACGGTCTTCTCTTGTTATCATCACCCTGGACGATGCAGGTATGTGTCCATGTAGACAGCATAGAGAAAACTGTTGATTTACAGCTCTAGACTCTTTCAACTCTGAGGGCCTTACTTATATGCCCCTGCTTCAGCAACTCCCTCATAATCTTCAATCTGAAATGTACAGGGTACTCGGTGGCCATGCCCTCCATTATCTTTGCTTGCCCTGAACTCCTTGCTGCTCTCGCTCTTTCCTCAGTCTCACTGAGCCCCCCAGACTCTCAATACCTCCATGTCTCCCAAGTTATCAGCCTTCTACTGATCTTAGAGACTTCATGATCCTTCACTTCAAGACCTCTCTTATCAATACTGCCTTACCACCTAGCTGTCCTGCGGCACCCACCCTGCAAAGCCCCCCTACTATGGAGTAACCCAATCATTTTTCAACATCCAGACTCTTTCATTTGGATTTCAGCTGGAGAAAAATTACAAACCCAGAACACTGTCTTACCTTTCCTTCTTATGTATCTTTATCCTTTCTCTCTACTTGCCTGTGCTGTGTAACCAATAAAAAGTGGTTGTGTCTCTTTATCATCTTAAAAAATATTTCCTTGATTCAAACCTCTCTGGATATCGTTTCTTGAAACTTGTGTCCCTTTACGCTCAAGTTTCCTGAAACAGTCGTTTATACTTGTTGTTTACTGAAGTTTTGATTCACTTTTCATCCCAAGGCAAGCTGGTTCTTGCTCAATCACTCTGATGAAAAGACTCTTATTAATATTTTTAATAGCTTCTGAATTGCCAAAGTCACCATATCCTTTGTTTTATGTGACCTCTTCTGAGCATTTAACATTGTTAACAACTCTCTCTGTAAACCCCTCTTCCCTTGATTTTGTGATATTATGCTCCATTGTTCCCCTTTTACCTCTCTCTCTACTTCTTCTCTGGATTCCTGTCTTTTAATGTCTTCTTAAATGTTAGAGTTGCCCAAGATTCTGATACTTGATACTTGGTATCTGAATAAACTCATTGAATTTCTGGCTTTGGTGATAATATACGCATGAATGATGCTGGACTCCATGTCCCCCTTTGCTGAGAATCGGATCATTCTGCCAGATTCCCTCTGGCCACCTCCCACTGGGTGCCCCGTAACACCCTGAAACTCAGCATGTCCACAATGGTATTCAACAGTTTTCCCACAAAACCTGCTCATCTTCCTATGTTCCCTTTCCTAGAAAAATATAACCAGCTTCACTTAACTGTGTATATTAAACACCTAGGTGTCATGATAAAATAGTCCCCAATGAGTCACTAAATCCTTCAGATTATACTTTAATTCCTCAAAACCATGTCTTCTACTTTAAGCTTGAATTAAAAAAATAATCACATTTTTTTCTGGATTTCTCTGATAGCTTCCTAACTAGTTTTTCTCCATTTGTGCCCAACTGCAGTCTGCTCCTTGGCCTGTCACATTGGTCTTCAAAAGTAAAATAAAAAATGCAAGTGTTTTATATATATATATATAACAAAACACACACACACACACACATATATATATATATAAATATATAAAACACATACATATATAAAAACACGTACATATATATATAAAACACGTGTGTGTTTATATATGTATATATAAACACACATACATACATATAACTTCTAAGCCCCAAATCCCACACAGGTTCTGAATGGCTGCAGTCCTTTGATGAGCACATCAAAACCTTCAAGATATGGCTCCTTTCTTCCTTTCCAACATAATTTCCAGCCCATCACTAATACTTCCCCAGGCTTTCAGAATTACGTCATGTGTTAACAGCGCTCTTAAATTTGTGTAGCCCATTCCCTTTGCTTGAAAAGTTCTAATTCTTTCCCACTTAGCGAACTCTACCTTATCATTTAGAACACAAATGAAATCACCTCCTTTGAGAAGCCTTATTAGGTGTGATGTAGATGCTCCCTCCTCTCTGTACCCTGACTATACAAAGACTTGTACAGTGCACTTTTCATTAGCTTTCATGCTTCCACAGGAGACACTATAGTGCCTGGGACATATTAGGCTCTCAACAGACTTAAAGAATGACTGGACTCCTGGGGTATGATGTCACCCTTGTCCTTCCTAAATTCTTAATTAAGATCCATCATTTATCAGCTGGGAATTCATTTAGTAAGTTTAAAGACCATATTTTCAGATGGCCAACTCACTCTAACATACCTTTATTCATAAAGGTGGCTTACAGTTAAATGCTGGTGTATGGCTTAATGATTATTTCCCTTCTTAAATACTTCTAAATGTGTGACAACTAAATGTTTTATAAGCCACTTTCTTGGCAGTAAGACAGGAGCTGACATTTCATTTTATCTCCAACATGTTTTTCTCCTTAGTAAACTATTAAGGAATCGCCCTTAACATGAGTGCTATGAAAGTGAGGTAGCAGGTGACTAATTCAACTATTTCAAGGCCATGTGAAAAGAACATTTTCTCTATATTTCTGTCCTTTGATATCAGAGCTACTCCTTCAGGATGCTTTAGCATTGAAATTCAGGATATTGCAAAGATTCTCATAGATATAAGTCTGCTAACAGGGTCAAAGTCTTAAAATTTATTCACTACATATATTTGGTTTCTTTTAAGATGAAAAATATAGACTCTCGTAGCAATAAAATACTCAGACAAAACAATAACAATGGTTTTCAAAATAATGTTAATTCTGGAACTTGAGAATTCTAAAATTCAAGTGTGAAAAGGAAAGATCATCTTATAAAACAGGAAACATCTATATCAAAAAGTAAAAGTCTTAAGAATTTAAAAGAAGGTAGAGTTTCTCTGATGATCATGACTAGTCAATTTGAAAGAAACAGAAAAGAGGGCTGAGCCGATTTTATGCACTATACCTTTCAGAGAGATTATTTACCTGATAAAGAAAGGTCTTTCAGTAACTCCAATACCTTGTAAAATGTACATGTATAAGGTCCTTGTATGGATGTAACAGTGTATTTTAGACATTCTTTATAAGGAAATGTTGATATTGCATTAGATATAGCCCATCTCAGAGTTAAAAGAACATAGAAATTAGTGAACTTACTTCTCCAGATATCAATAATTGATGCAAAAATGGCTATTACAGTATATCATATGTAGGATAGAATAACTGAGTTTTAATAGAAAAGTCATGACTTCTTTGGTGTCACTGAGTCTAGAAAATGAACTGCTTTACCTGAAATTTTAAAGGATAAAGTTCTACTATGAAATATAGCAAGTGATAAAAAGCTATGGAAGGAACTGTTAGGATAGCTCAAAGGTGCCAAAACACAGAAGCACTACAGTCTGAAAGCAGGAATCAATCACTGATCTGTGTAGTGCATTGATAAGTCAGGAATCACATTAACACATCATTTTGTGAGTACTTTCGTATAAGATGTTGACAAACCGGTGAGAATTTAGAGAAGAGCTGGTTTATCAACAGGCTGAGGAAAATGACTTATAAGAAAAGATTATAAAAAGTAAATATATTGTTCATCAGCAAAGGGATTAAGTACTTGATGTATACTACATAAAAATTCTTTTGGAGAGTGACTTAGGGGGATAAAATACAAATTTCTAAGAATTCAGAATGCATCACCATAAGGGGAAAAAATTATTTATGATGCTCCCTGAGGGCAATAACTAGAAGTCAGGGCATGAAATTAAGTAACAGATAATGTAGGCTCCATATCTACAAAGTTTTCCCAGTAGTGATATCTATTAAATTGTGGAATGGCCTCACAAAGGAAGTAGTGGAGAAGCCATCCTGTAAGTTATTTCACACCAGAGTGGACAAAGTATTCAAAGATATACTTTTGGAAAGAAATCCACCTGACTGCAGAGTATGATGAATGACCCACGAGAGCTTTCCCTTTCTGCTTTTAGGAGCGTTAATGTGTTTTTCACGGAGCATCTGTCTCCTGTTGTGAATGTATTTGTATCAAAGCTTTAGTTTTATGTTTATTATTTCCATTTCTTTTTGATTTTATTTTTCTAAAAGGCCTCTAGTTTGTAAATCCTTTGGTTTGCCTGGATTATATTTTATGAAACTCAACATTTGTAGTTAATATCCTGAGCTCTCTATATAAAAACTGCTGTAAGGAAAAAGCAATAAAAGCAGTTAGAATTTAAATTCATTTTATAATGTGTTTTGAGATGCATACATCCAATCTTAGACTTGGAATCTTTGAAAGCTGATGAGAGAGCAGAAAGCAATTGTCATATTTTATTTATTGCTATTAATCTCATATTATCTCTTCTTTTGTAACCATTGATAAATATATCACTTTTCCATGTTTTATTGAATCCTAATTCCTTTGTTTGTGGGTATTTATTAATACTATTTTCTCTTATATGACAATTTATGAGGAATGAATTAAAGACAATGGATATACATAGAAGAAATATTTGATGCTTCTGTACATTGAAAATAGCTGCTTAACCATTTATGTTAATCTTGGTTAGGCAACATACAGACACTTACATCTCATAAAATAAACTTGGCTAGATAAGAATTTATTGGAAATTTCAAACAATTGCCAAAGAACCAAGAACTTAGGCCATTATCTTTGTGTTAATATTCCATCTCATGTGTAAGATTCATTTTAACCTATTAAGGAATTCTCTCACCATAAAGCTGTCTCTTACTTCACGATTATCACAGCAGCAAAGAACACGTCAGTTGTAATGTTTACCAGGCCTTCAGGGACTTTGTTAATTATATCGATCTCAGATTGCCCGCTCTGGGAGTGCTCATGGTTTGAGTATGTAACATGAAGCATGCTCAAAGTGAAGCCTGTGAGAGGGTCATGGAAGGGAAGAATTGGCGAACAGAGGTGTGTTTTGTGCAAATATCCCCCTGCTTTCTCTTGCATGGCACAATCCTTCCCCTTCCCACGTTCTTGGGTAGGTCCTAACAGGTGATCTCCTGTTCCCGTTTCTCCTCAAACCCCTGTCTCTAAAACACTCCAGGAGTTCACAAGGGAAACTTTGGGCAGTGAAATGTGAATAAATGCCTTAGGGCAGGGTTTCTCAAACTAGGCACTACTGACACTTTGGGCTGTATAAGTCTTTGCTGGGGCTGGGGAAGGAGTGACCAGTAAACTGTAGAATATTGACCAACATTCCTGGTCTTTAACTATTAGATGCTAGTGTTACGTCATGACAACCAAAAACGCTTCCTGATATTAACCAGTATCTCAGGGTGGAGGAAGAGGAGAGGGCAAAGTCATGGCCTGGCTGAGAACCAACTGCTGCAGCAAGGTGGCAACGGGCAGAAGGAACCACTGACTCACTAGCCTTCTTACATCTTCAGGGTTCTACGGAGAAGCAGCTGCAAGAAGACTGGACTGGAATTGGATGCCAAAAATAGCAGTCAAATCCTCGTATCGGGGAATGAGACCTGGAAGCTCAGCTTTGTGAAAACTCAACAAAAGGAAGAGACAGGCTAATGTACAGTCTCCCTGAGAAAAGACCCTTCATTGAGAATGTGCTAGTGATAGGTTCATGTCTAATTCTACAAGCCAATGACAGGAGGCAGAATGAGGTGGTGGAAATATTTATACATGTTAATACATATATACTTACAGTGAGAAGAGTACTGTTTAGCAATACACATGTGGGTACACTTCCATTTCTTGGACTACAGTGCTCTCAACTGCAATGTGGGGATGTTGTAGGGAGAACTGTAAAGGTTCCTTCCAGTTTTTGTCTGTCTGGTTTCAGTGAATTGGTTGATACTGAAATAAACTTTTAGGAAAGCCTGGCAATAACAATTTGTTCATTTGACCAATATATATACTGTGAGAACATTGTGCAGAGTTGTGGTGTACAGAAATTGGTAAGATAGGACTCTTGCCTTTGTGAAATGTTAGGGTTAGACTAACATGTAAACAAGTTAAGTGTCATAAACTGTTGCAGATGCATTGCGGAAGAAAGCAAGTGTGGTACACGTGGGAAGAAGTGGCCACTTCTAACTGGGGAGGTTAGAAGAGGCCCAACTTAAGAGGTGATGCTTGGAAAGTAGTTTTGAAAGATCAGAAGTCGGTGACAATCTTTCATACCTACTATGTGCCAGCCTCTGTGCCAGGACATAATATCTTTAGTTTTGATAGGACTCTGCAACTCACTATGTGCTCTTTAACAATTAGAAAACTCAGGCTTGGAGAGCTGAGAGCCTCACTAACAGCCCTGCACTGAATGAGCAGCAGAGATTGCACTAGATTCCCGAGGCCCTCTCAGCAAAGGAAGCGGAGCCTGTGGACATACCACAGCGATTTTTAGAAATCTATTATGTCAGTGTGGCTGGAGACAAGGTGGGAGATGAGCTAGGGGGAAGGATGAGGCTGCGGGGCAGGTGGACACAAACCACAAAGTGCTCCGTGTCTGTGCCAGGGCTGGGGTTTCACCGCAGAGAGTATCACGTTATCACTGAAGAGCTTCAAGAAGAGGAATGACATATATGTCTGGATTTAAACCTTGGAAAGACCTCTTAGGCTGCTCTGGGGAAGAGGGGTTCAATGGCAAGTCTACAGGCAGAGAAACAAGCGAGGAAAGAGATTCTTGGGTAATGCCCAGGAAAGAGATTATAGTAGCCATACCAATAGGAAAAGAGGAAAAAGGGCTCACAGAGAGAGATATTAAGGAGTTAGGGAGGTAAAAAGGGAGTTGCTTATCACTGAAGAAAAATCTTAGCGCTTTTACAATGGAAGGAGAAAACATAATGCCTATACCTTCATTCCCCGTGTTTTCATTCAAATATACCAAGTGTGTTTAGAAATGAAGCTTAGTGGCAGTCCTTCACCTATAAAATCAGGACCAGACCGGCAGGGCCAATTATCACTCATTATGTATGCGAGGATGATGGGACATACTGTGTATAGGGGTTTTCCTTGCCTTTTACAAAATGCAGTTGCTGAAACTACCAGTCCAGTCGATAAGGTGAGGAAGTAGTCGTTCAGACTGAAAGGTGTTGAGAAGTAGATTTATAGAAATTAAAGCAAAGGTTATAGAATTATTGGAACAGGGGGGAAGAAGGCTGATATTGCATAGTCAGGACACCAAAAGCAAAGTCCCAGCACTCCACAGCATAGGAGAGGGCAGAGGGGGGACGCCTGCAGGTCCCATCCGGACAGCATCGTAAAAAATGTCATTCTCGCTGCTAACAGCTGAGCAAAAAAGGCACTGTTAAGTGTGTTTTCTCTGTCTTTGCAAAATTTTTGTACATAGCAATACTGAAGGAATTTTCCATTAACAATGGTGTTTTCAAAATGAAATCTGGTTTACTGAGAGGAGAAAATGGGCCATGTATAGGGATGGTGTTTATAAGGTAATAGAGCGTTGTTTCCTTTTTTCATGAACATATCAAAACATGGATAATGGTCTTTTGAAGTGGCCTTTCTACAAATGCCCTCTCCTAAGGCCTCCCCACAGAAAATTAACTCTAGAAGATGTGAACTAGCATGCTGTTTGGTCTGAAGGTAGAGTGGAATCAAGAGAACTAATTAAGAGGTCTCTTTTTATGGGGCTTAAATATATTTACACCGACATGAAAGTGTGACTTGAAAGACAGGAGTGCTTCAGCCTGCTGAGCTTTTTAATGGACCTGAGAAGAACACTGTTAAAATATCTCAAAACTAAGTGGTGCATTTACATTTTATAAAGTGCTTTCCCATATTTTACCTCATTGAATCCTAGTATGTGGCTGGTACATAGTAAGTGCCTTAAAATTTTTCACAGTGTGTTCTGGAAACTTACTGAACATGGATTCAGAACATCAGTTCTACTACACGATAGGGTCAGGCAACAGACATAATATAGTTAAGGCTTGTCATTGCCCTTGAAGTGTTCCTAGTCTTTTGACACATGAGCAAGACAGAGCAACGCAAAACACAAGTGCTTGTAAAACAGCCATGGTGAATTGAATGCTATCAAAGCAGTGACATCAGCAACAAACACAAAGCTAGGGATGGTCTCTCCAGAAGAGTATAAATTCTGGGGCTCCCCTTATAAGTTAAGGATCCTTATTAAAGGAAATAATGCTCATCAGGGCAGCACACCAGATCAGCTGAAGAGCTTTTAAAAATAGAGTTTTGGAAGCCCTCCTGGAGATTCTGATTCAGTAAGTCTGGGTAAATTCTGCTCACCTACATTAAAAAAAAAATCCTTAGATGGTTCTAATGCAAACAATTAAGAACCATTTTCATGGAACTGGGATGCTTCATGCTGTCTAAATTATACTCTTCGGCTTAAGCTTGAAATGCCTTCGGCTGATTTTCTTTCTTTTTGATTTCTGATTTATCGCTTTTAAATGCCAAAAACTTGGGATGGATAATGCTCTAAGAGGTTATCAGTCAATGACTCAATTTGTTCCCTTTGCTTGGACTGAAAGATTCCCCACCTCTTTCCTTGGGTCAACCACAGCTTCCTCTGTGAATTATTTTCTGACCACCTTCTCCTTTCCTCAGAAACAATCACTTTTTCTCTTCTCCCCTCCTACAAACTCTCAGCTTACATTTCAATTATTGCTTATCACATCATGGCTGCTTAAGTCTACTGTCTTGAGGACAGGTTTCCCATCTTCTGTGTATTTCCAGGACCTCACTTGGAACCTGCCATAGACACAGAGATTCACAAAACTGTATGTAGGATGAATGAGCGACTGAATTAATTATAGCATGGTCTACCCAAAAGATGTTATCATTTTGATTTATGAAAAAAGAATATTTAGGTAGACGTGGGGTGAGGTGCAGTAGATCAGGATTATAGATGGTTCCAGAAGAAACCTGCAGGCACAAAAAATTAAATCTGCTTTGCCATTCTGCCTATACTTGGCTTTAGAAATAAGAATCCTATTTTCATATTAATAGAAAGAAAATGTATTTGCTACACAAGGGAAGCATCTTGTCTTCATACGTCACTGGGACTGCTTTTACTGCCTTTACTCCAAACTATCAGATGCATTCCAGGTACTCAATGAATACTTGTTGGTTCAACTCAATTAAACATTTCAAGACCTACTCAGTACCAGGCCCTGTGAGGGACCCTATAGAATAAGTGACTCCCTACCCTCAAAAAGCTTTCACTCTAATAAAGACAGTAAGACGTGTACATAGGTTTTTATGAATTAAAAAGACTAGAAAGAAAGCAGCCAAAAAATTCATAGTGGTTGTGTTTGTGTGATGGGAACTGATTTTTTTTTTCTTTTTCATTTTTCTACATAGCTTCACAAGTATCTGGGGTATGTATACACTATTTTTTCTTTGCAAAACTATAATGTTGATAACGAACAGCAATCTGGGTGCCTGACAGAGGACAGGAGTATGCGTGGTTGACGAGTTAAGGGCAAGTAGTACCTTTGATATGAATTATGTCTTTGACAGATGGAGGAGGGCTTGGATTCTCAAGGAAATATCTACGGAAAATAAACTGCCAAGAATTAGAGACAGAAAACCAGGAGGCAGCTGGGCCATCAAAGAATAATGCTATTCAACTGGACGGAAGCATATGTATAGGGAGAAGGGAGAATTGAGGCTTGAAAGTTAAGCTGGGAACAGTACGTGGCAGGGTCTCAGTATCAGACTGAGGTGTTTCAACTTTATAGGACATCGGGTCATTCACAAGTTTTCAGCTGGAAAATGATTTGATCACAGCTCTACTTCAGCTGGCAACCATCTGCAGGGCAGATTGAAGGAAGGGCAGAAAGGAGGTAGGGAGACCCATCAGGAAGAAATTAGGAGGACCCAGCCAAGAAGCAATGATTACTTGATTACTTATGCATGTATCTGTCTTTTTCAGAGGGCCCTCCATGCCTTTTCAGTCTCCTTCTGATACTTTTTTCCTATCTGGCTCTGATATTCAATTGCAAAATAAGGGAAGAGTCACTTTGAATCGGTAGCTTCATTTTCTCACAGGTGAAAGACGCAATGGTGAGCAGAGGTCAGGCTTAATCTGTCACATTCCCACTGATAAAGGGAACATTAAGGATAGTTGTTTTCAAGCCTAGATGAGTCCTGTCTATGTGATTAATTTCTAATTCCTTCATTCACCTGGCAGAGGAAACGGGCATGCCCCAAAGTTCCAAGGATTTTCAACTTCCCAGTCCGAATGGCTGATTTTTACAGAGATGGAGCAGTCAGTCAGCTCTCCTAAGAACCAGAAATAGGTAGGATTGAGTTCCCAAGGACTGCCACTGAAGAAGACTGATCGAAAACCAAAAGCAATGAAAATCGCTTGGGCTTGGACTTGGACCCTTCCTGAGGACCCAGCCCTTTGCTTGCTCTTCGGTAGCAGAAGCCGTCTTCCTACTCCTGCCTCAGCCCATAGGTGTAGAGGCCTCAACAAACATTTTAGGTCTCTTCCATCACGAATTTCTCCCCTCCCTCACTTCCTCCACCCCCACTCCCCTCCCCCATTTCTCTCCTGGGCTGCCCGCTTCTGACGGCAACCATGGGGAAAAGTCTTAGCTCTCCTCCACTTCCTGGGCCCACTTGCTAAGCACAGCTGGGTATGTAATCTGCTGTCCTCAGTGGCTCTCCTGCCTGTTTTTGACTATTTGTGACCAGACCTATGATCTTCCATGCAGTGGGAGGGGTACGTAAGTGTACCCCCCATCTCTTTTATGGTCCTCAGACCCCTCAAAAGAGCCTTGGGTCTGAATTTGCAGCACAGCAGTGGTACATCTCTGTTTTGGTGTTATGTCCCAGCCAAGGTCTCTACTTTAGTTTTACAATAGAGTTCTGGGCTTTGTTGTTCTGAGCTTTGTTGTATCTTGGACAATTATAAATAAATCTGCTATTATGGTGATTTTTTTTTTTTTGGCTTTCTGTACCTCTTTCTACTGGTTAGAATAAGGAAAGGAGAGTAAGTGGGTAGCACCCTTAACCCGCAGCAGTGTGAATAACTCATCAGGGTATTCTGAAACGCCTTGCTTTTCTTGCCTCTGTGCCATTTAGTCAATACCCTCTTCCCTGCCTAAGTCCAATGAAGGGTGGCCAAATATACCACCCCCTAAGGTGCTACTATGCTGTACAGATTATTCTGAGCTAAAGGCAATTAAGAAGTAGACACAGGAAAAGGTCTCTGCTCTCCCCCTATCTACCTAGAAGCAGGACATACATTTCTAAAGGTGTCCCCCCTCCCCTCCCTACCAGCAAGGACAGAATTTCATCACCCAAGACAATCCAGATGCTTAACAGCCTGGAGAGAGCACCAGAGGAACCTGCAGGACAGACTGTGCTGGTGGGTCCTCAGTTTCCCTTAGTTCTCCCATATATTCACCTTCTCACATTCTGCTGTCCTAGAAACTCAAAGTTGTCTTCCTTTGTCTTGTCCCATCTCTAAAATTTGTTCTTTGGTTAAGATGTATATATAAACCCAAATTTTGACCATCCCTTTGAATGCTGCCATGTATGCAAGATGCATGTGTTAGTAAAACTATTTTTCACTCGTTAATCTGTCTTTTGTTGGTCTAATTTCCAGGGTCCTTGACAGAAAGCCTAGGAGGGTAGAGGGAAAAATGCTTTGTTCCTTACACCAGCAATCCTCACCTTTGTGAGACTGAGTGTCCCTCTCCGTTGTGTGCACGGAGTATTCCATACACATTTCATCACTGCAATTCCGTGTTGTGTAACTGTGTGACTTTCTCCCTCCCAGGGCTATCGTTTTCCTCTCATTATCCATAGTAAGTTCTTAGAAATATTTGTTGAATTTATATGAACATCAGGGAGAGAGATTTTTTTTTTACTGAGGTTCACTTCTCCCTTTTTAAGAAAGAAATACTGTTCTGTTTTAGGCATATCTTAAATATGCAAGCCGTTTTCTAATACAGTTGAATAGCTTTTTCCATCTTCGTTTTTTCATTTTGTTCATCTGCAAAAATATTATTACATCAAAGAGCACAGTTATAAAGATAAAGAGAAAGCTGTATGAATGTAAAGAGAAGGCTATATGTACAGAAAGAGGCGCAGTCATTTAAAATCACTACATCTTTCTGATTCTCAAGGATAGAAGTTTACTTGTAGCATGAGTAAATACTAGATAAACAGGATGCTGGACTGTCCATGTGTCATTAAACAGCATCCCTCCCGAGGCTGGGAATGTGTGTTTACTCAGCACGTCGGGAGTCATCTGCTCATATGATTAGCACATGCAGTTTATGAGGAAAATTAATTACAGTAGTAAAGTGTTATTTCAAACACTGCTTATATTTGGAGAATCTAGTCAACATGGAAGAGAACATTCTGAGTCAGGTGGGATGCAGAGGAAATACGTGTAGGGTCTTCAACTGCATCTCTGGACCCACCGGACATCATGGATGGGACTGGGACGACTCCCCGAAATGTTATGCACAATTTTAGAAATATTTATATTTCTTTGGAGAAGGTTCATAGCTGCCGTATCTCATATATGAATGAGCTCTGTGACTGCAGGCACACTCATAACCTCTCTGGGTTCACTGTCTCGTTTGTAAAGATACGTAACATGTCATTACCTCACTTGTAAAATAAGAGGGTTGGCCTGGGCACTAGATCTCTTAAGATGCTGCAGTTCTAAGTTCTGTAGTTTTCTTAAAACTAGTCTTCACACGATGCATGGTTTAGTAGCAACAGATTATTTACACAAGCTAGCACTGAATGAAGTACTTCATGTACCTTGCCTCAAACATTTAATCTTCACAATTATAATTATTTTATAATGTATTTATCATCACCATCATCAGTACTGTACCTACCAAACCATAAGTTCAGTGAGGGCAGGAACATTGTCTGTTTTGTTCCTTATACCATATACTGTATTTATCATAGTGCATGGCCATAATAAGTGTTCAATAAAGTCTGTTGAATAATGCACTGAAACAAATGTGTGACTAGCAAATATACCCTGAATTAGGCTGGGCCAAAATATATTATCATGGGATTTCATTCCACCTCACTTTCTCCTTTCCTCCTGTTTCCTTAATCATTTTTTTTTACTTACTTCCTCCTCTGTACACCCCTTTTCCCACTCCTGAAAGAGCCTGACTTCCCCCTTAGAATAATCCTCACCTGCCACCATTTGCTTGGGGACCTAGCTATACCTTTTATCAAATTATCTTTTGCTCCAGGATTATATTAAGTTTTGATCTTCACTCTCTCACAAACTCTGGTATAAAGTCCTCATTACTCAGGTTTTAGGAAAGCAATCTGATTAAAACAATGGATTCACTCAACCTTCCTGAAGACACTCCCAGTTCAAAATGGTCTATGTAGTCAATGAAATTTTAGAACATTTATAAAAATTTAAATAAGAATACTTACCTACCTTTGCCTATAAAATGCTATTACAATGAGACTCTGTCTTTACAAGGTGTGCTTCAACAACATCCCGTGAGGCTCCTGGCTTGCCAACCCGGCAGCCTACTGCAACAACATTTACTTAGGACTTTAAGAGTGTGCATTTGTCTCTCTTGCTCTACTCTCTTGTTTGACCCTGACCGTGCCTCTGGAGTTCTTTCTGCTCCACACTATGTTTGAAATCTTGTTGATACTTTCTCAATATCTAGATTTTGCTGACCCTCTGGTTTTAGCTACCTTATCCTGTCAAAGTATTGAAAGACTCAAGGGATATCCAAAATAGGACAGACTGAAATGAGGATGAAAAAATTTCCGTTCTCACTGTTGGCAGAGTGGAGTTAGGTCCTGTTCTGTGTCCTTTTCTTAGGCTTGCTTCCTTCCAGCGGCCTGAATCCCAAGACACCAAGAGAAAAATTAATGTCAAAGGAAAGAGGTCTTCTCTTTTCTGTTCCAAGGTCTTAGATTTGTTGTTCCTTTTACTTAAATATTTTTCCTATAGCTTCATGTGGGTGCTCCTAATCTTTTAGGTCTCAGTTCAGATCTTAAATCCACATATCTTCCTTGATGTTTCAACAGGAGAGGGTTCCCTCCAGTCATTCCCCATTGTACTACTCTCTTTTATTGTCTTTCTAGCTTTTACTGAACTTCAAATAATTTGTTTGTATACGTATATACTTACTTCCCTATTCACTGCATGCTTATGGTCTGTTTCTCCCCACCACCAGGCGAGATCCTGAGGGCAGTGTCGAGAGCCAGTCCGATCCTCCCATCTGATGGCACAGCTCAGGTGCCCGGAAAGAAGGAACCGCCATGCGGACCTCTGAAAGGAACACACCCGCTGTCTCTCCTTATCCTTATTATTATGGTGTTTGGAAATGTTGTTATTGGTCACTTTCATCTAAATTGGAAAAACAAATTTAAAATACCCAGGGAGAAATGCCAGAGGCAAGATTGCCCTAATGCTTCCAGGTGGCAAAGATACCTTAAGACAACTGCTGGGCATAGAAGCCATGGGGCATAAATCTGCAAAGAAGTAAAAAGCTAACCTTTTTAAAGGACATTGTTTCTCTCTCACTTACCAACTTTACATTTCCCTGTATGGCCCCGGAATATGACTGGTTAGCCAGAGACGGGTAAGATTCCTCAAGGGAGGAACAACCTAAGACAGGCACAGTTGCAGGGGGGCCATCAGGTGAACAATGGGTCAACAGAGGTGAGGCTCAGAACCTCACCCCCCCAGTTTTGAGAGAAATATTCTGCGTCCATGGCTGTTTTGTTGCCCTGGTCTCGCTTGGATCAATACCCAGTTTATAGGCATGAATCTGACAGTCTACACTTGCTTTCCTACTGCATTAAACTCTACTTTTCATCTTTATCTTATATCAAGATTCAAACAGCTTTCTATTAGAAACTGTAATCTTTATTACTTTTACCTACTACTTCAACATTTTATTAAAGAATATTAGGAGGGGGATGTGGAGAAGATATTAGAAACAAGTATCAAAGTTATAATAAATAAGAATTGTTTGAGTAGGTTCCAGTTCCCTCTCCCCACCCAACTCGGCCCCATGAGGAATTTCTCAATGACTCCTAGACCTGTTGGGTCTCAGGGAGTAATAGAGCAATAAAGGGAAGTCAGCATGAATGATTGTGTGTGAAAGGGCCTGGCATGATTGCAGAGACTCTCCCAATGGAAAATATTATTATTATAGATATTATTGTATATAGTTTAAAGAAACTCATGCCCCTGCCCTCCCTGGGGAGAAGGGTGGTCCGACTGGGTCCCTACGCCTTCTGATTCAGTGGTCATTATCCCCTTACCTCATCCCCCTCAGGTGCAATGTTTTCGTCTCTGTGAAACTGGGCACCTACCCAAGAGTACAGAGTTTTCAGTTCCTGCAATGACAATCAGCTTAGTCTAGCTACACTGCTTAGAAGATACACTGTTTTGATGTTTTTCTTTAAATCTGCATGTAATGCTCTAGACCTAGAAAAATAGCCTTAGCTATATTTGTTAATCAGATGAATAGTAACCATGGCTATCTTAGAATCAATAATAAGGAAACTGCAAGCAGGGCTCAGGCCAACCAGGCGTGAGGGAACATTTTGAGAATTGAGTCATGTTTGTTCCGAAACCGCCAGGGAAGCCAAGTAAGCACAAGTGCAAAAAATTAATGATTGCTAAGGCGCCAATAATCTAATCTCTAAAAACTGACCTTCATGTACTCACTATTTCTGAAAAAATCAAATGATCTAATCTTTGTGAAACTGCATACTCAAAACATATATAACCTTGCTAAACTTCAATAAAACAGGCCAGGCTCAGCTTTCACTAGTGTCTGTGTCCTCATTCACTCGGTCAGTTGCCGACGCCGTCCATCCTTCAGGGACTCCTGGACTCGCTGGAGCTGGACTCTGGCAGGGCAGAGACTCTGCCTGTCTTTGTTGCTGCTGCAGCTCAAGGCCCTGGACTGCTCTGGTCTAGTTCACAGCAGGCATTTAATAAACAGTGTTATAGCTCATATAGCTCCCAATCCCCCACTCAGATATCTTTGAAAGGAAGAAACAGAGGTAAATACAATCTGCTGTGTGATCACCACCCACACCTTGACTGTCCTCAGCTCTATATACAGTCTTTGCTGAAATGGCCAGAACATTGGTGGTGGTTGTCCAGAACATTCAACAATTTTTATCTGACTATGCCAAAAGGATGGAATTTCTACACATTTTACAGAGAAAGTGGGTGAGGTCCTTTATTCTCCAGCTTGGCTTGAGAATTTAGCTTAGGGGAATAAGGATGAACTGCCCACTGCTATTTTGTTTTTGTTTCACCAGCTGGTAAGTTTCAGGGGAGCGAAACGAGAACCTGCCAAAATTGTTATAATTGAGAATCTTGTCCAACTCCTTGATTCTATTTCTTTTTTCTCTCCTGCTCAACCACTTCTTATTTTATATCTTCTTCCTTACCTTCTATTTTAAAGAATAATCTATAATGCAAAAGCATGATTCATATAAAGTTTTAATCTCAGTGGAAATCTCAACTGCACCACTTGAAGTTAACTCAAACTGCAGAGATGTACAGTTAAGCAACTGATCTGATAAAACTGCTTTTTTAGTTAGAAAGTATTTATAATGGGTATTAGCACATTTGAACTTACAAAATTTGTTTGTTAATAAGTTTGTTAATAAGATGAGAAAGGTTTTGAATAGTTTTCAAATGACTTAATTTTTTAGTTTTTGAATTCAATGTACCTTACATTAAACACACACATACACAAAGGTTTTATACTTGTTTTAATGTAAAATAAAATGATGCTACCTTAGATGAAGGAATTGAATTATGGTCAGAGGTGTGTGTACATGTGCATGCCCACACTAATAACTGGGCTGTTCGTACAGGACTGCCAAGTTCACATGTCACTTGATAGATTAACAATAATACCAGTGACAATGATAATAAGAGCAGCAAATATCTGAGTAACAAGTTCTAGGCAGAGTAGTTTACAAAGTTGTCTAATTTAATCCTTGTAATTACTTAATATCAGGCAGAAGTATTATCACTGTTTTGGAGATGAAAAACACTGAGTTCTGAGCCAGTAAGCAGCAGAGCTGAAATTCATACCCAGGCATGTGGACGTCTCTGCATACCATCCATTTGGGAGCCTTATATTATAATTGGACACTTTTCCAATGATCTGCCTAATGGTCTGCAAACCCTAACAATCCATTCATTCATTTCTCAACAAACTGGATTTGAGGTGGGTGAGCCTAATTTACTCAGACGGTCACATCTTGCTAACAAGTGTTTGATAACATTACCCAACTCTCCTTAATTATGCCCTCTGATGTTTGCCTATTTTCCTCAATGGAGTGAAATTAGGAAAGAAGGCTGAGCAACAGATTACAAAAATGAAATTAGGCAGTTCTTATGAGTCATATTTTATCAGGAAAGAGTCAATTCAGCAAACACTAGGTAGCCATGCATACGGCCCTGTGTAGAATATGCACAGGAATAAGACACCTGTCCTACTCTTGAATCGTTAGTACTGTTGCTGAAAACAAGACAATGGGCTCCAAGTGGAGTAATTTTGCTAAGCTCCCCATCACCAAACCAAGCCCTAATCATGGTTTTGGCTCCCCAGGAAATGGAATCTTACAGCAGCCAATCAGCCATCACCTGATCAGCACCGGTTAGGCTGCCTGCCTGACACGCCCCTGCTTAACTGTCAATGACCAACCCACTGCTTTTGCCTCGTATGACTTCTTTGTTCTTGCTCCCTTCTCCCTACAACAGTCTTTCATTTTGTACAGCTCCTCAGAGCTCCTTCTTCTCTGCTAGACTGGGCACTTCCAGATTCATGAATCATTAAATAAAGCCAACAAGATCTTTAAAATTTATTAAGTTGAATTTTGTTTTTTAATACTGTTTATCTGGAAGAGACCACACACACACACACACACACACACACACACACGACACACACACAGACCCACAGACCCACAGCTAATGATGCTAAGGGTAGGATCATTAGCACCATTATTTATTGACCACTTACTATATCCAAGGCACAGTGCTAAGTACCATTTTAAAATCTCACACCAACTCTAATTATTAACTTCATGAAAAATACACACTTTAGTACTGATAATGCTTGATATTTTAAGGGGAAAGAGGATCTTCATTAAGCATTTCCATCACTATTCCAACATGCCAAGTCTATTTTGTCCATGAACGATTGAGTATAGATGCATCACTGAACACATTCAAGTGTTAAATGGTGTTTAATATCATACCCTTAGTAACTGGGGAAACCCTATCCAATCTAATATGAGCTTTACAGCAGACTCTGGTCCTATGTGATTGTTTTGCTTTGCCCCAGGAGTGCCTGTGGTAGGTGCTGTAAAACAGGTAGAAGATTGAATTCCAAGCACATCAAATGAAATTGTAGTAGAAGAACCATTTCCAACCAAAATTAAGTGAGCTTGGTATTATTCAGTGGTCTCCCATACCTGGCCTGAGTGAAAAATTGACTAAAGACGTACACTAGACTTGGTATTCCAAAAACATCATGATCATAGACTGTAGATTTGATTTCAGTGTGGAGGGCTCTTGGGGTCCGGGGCACGTACTGCTCACAGCCTCAGGTGAAGTCTTTGTACACCTGGAGAGTCAGAGAAGTAGGAAGAGGAAAGCTATCCCATGGGAAGCAGAGGCAGGAAAGGTAGATGTGAGAAGGGAGGTGGTCTTGACCTATTCAAACATCTACTTGCCACTTCCAAGAGCACTTTGACTCCTCAGGAACTAATCTAAGTCTCAGATTTCCTTAGCACCCACCATTCCTTAAAGTAGGGACTGTAGCTGCCTCGAACCCCTAGAGGTTTTGTGGGCCTGCATAAGACTTTAAGAATGATTATTTCGATAACTTAAAGAGAGATCACCACTTTGATCCTACTCCCTCCCTCTTTGCTTACATTGGACCCACTTGGAGTTTGAAGACCAAACTCTGTGACACTTGAGTTTATAAACACTACATTAAAGTTTCTCCAAGTGAAGTTAAAACTTGAACAAAATTATTTTCCTAATACATTGGTCACGCCATGAAGTGATCTTCTATCCCTGTTGAGCAAGAATGAAAAGGAAGTGTTTTATCAAAAATCCACATAGATCTAGAATCTGTATACACCTAAAGGCTAAACTCATTCTGCCTTTGGGATTCAGCCACCAACGCACTTTGGCCCTAGTTAATTGTGTTTCATGCCAGAATCCTATTGAGAGAAGACAGGGAACCTGGAGTTATTCTCAGTGAGTGCAGACCAAGAGGCTGGTGGAGAAATACACACCAGAGTTTTACTATCACCATTTCTAACCCACACAATGGAATGTACTGGTGGAGGTGGACGAATAAGTGAGTGTAATGATGCCAAACAGTTCACATCCAAACCCCAGAGGCTGTCCAACATTCCACTTCACACTGGCTGGGAAGTGAGTGATGAGCTCGCCATCACCCAATCATCCAGAAGACCTCAAACAGGAGTATTTGTTCTTCCCTAAATCCATACTTGCACTGCTTTTCCTATGAAAAGGAGTTATTTTGCCTTAAAGGCATTGTATCAGAGTTAGAGTGTTTCTAACTCACTTATGGACCATTCACTTAGTCATAACCAAAGCCTCACAAAATATTTTAAGGCAAAAAAAAAAAAAGATCCTCATTACACATTTCCATTACAGTTCCAACATGCCAAACCTGAACAACTGAAAACAGATGCATCACCGAACACATCAAAGGCAAAGAAATGCAGAAACCCGAGGTTCACACTTCAATTTAAATGCTGAGCGGCACGGCATAGGTTGGTAATAATGTAAATCATGCTTGATGGATTATTTTCAAATTAAAATGGGGCCGAGTATCACCGCATGCTATTTTTTCATTTATAATGTTCTGATGTAGAATTCACTTAGTGTTTAATAACTCACTATAATGCAAAGAAAAAGATTAAAAAAGCATTTCTAAATTTAACTTGCAAGAGGGAAAAAAACACAAATTGACTCCATTTATGCTACTGTGTTCTATTTTGGCATCTACACTTTGGACGCGGATAGAGACAAACTGAATGGGAATGAAAAATGTTGCTAGGAAAACAAAAGGCAATATGCTATGACAGCTGAAGGATTCAGGGATATTTAAGGGAATGCATGGGCAAAATCTTCTGAATGTCTCCCTGGGCTTAACATACGGAACCCAGCATTTCTGTCATATTTCTCAACAATCTCAATTATCGCTACTTTTTAACTGTTTGTCATCTCCACCAGACTATAAACTCTAGGAGGTTCAAGAACTTTGTCTTGCTTACCTTTGTATCTATTACACTTCTCAGAGTGTCTGACAATGAGCAGGAACTTCATGATATTTTATTAGTGGCCAACTGAGTAAACAAGATACATGACTGTGTATGACCCAACAACTAGAATTAACTACAATGTGGATTTTAGCTCAGTAAGAGGTTGGACATTTTCTAACAGAACCATCTAAGATTGGAAAGGGCTAGTGAGGTGTTTAAGGAGATGTGTGACCACAAATAAGCATGCATGCAATGTAGTAAACAGCATCGGAACTCTTGGGTTCTGAGCTGTGCCTCATGATCTTGAAGATGCTTGCTAATTCTGTGACTCTATGATTACAACATAGCCACTTCCAAAATTTGGGTCACAATTTAGACTAAAATCATCAGAACTCTCCTGCAGCTAAAATTACATAGACAACTTCTGGAACCAAAATGTTCAACTTTCACATATGTTCTACTTGGATGTATGTTTATCTTGATCAGTTGAATCAAAAGAAATATAGTATCTGCTTTCCTATAAACTATTTTACATTTTCTATTTACTATGCCTCTTTTCAAAATGTGTAGGCCCAAGGGTTAACTTAATAAATCCAGAATGACATTTCTTACTAAAGAAGTCTTTGGTTAAAGCCTCTGGCCAAAAGGTAGGAATAAAGCATTGAAATTAATAAAGTAAGAATTAATAAAGTGCATTCACCCTCACACCACTGCATTTAATCATAGAAAATGATCTCTATACTTCATGAAACCACTGTCTGCTCTTAATCACAGGGTGGTTAAGCTACTTACCACAAAAGAATAATAGATCTTGAATCCAGGTTTAGCCACAAAGTAGTCATCTGACTTGAATGTTATTTTAATTTGGTTTGTTCTTGATGTTATCCTGGGAGGAACCTCCTTGTGTCCACACCATCGTCCTCTAATAACAGTACTGGTTTCAGATATATCTTCAACTTCCACAAAATCATACCTAGTATCAATTTGACATAAGTAAACAAGTTTTGATAAAAGTAGACTTTGAAATTCATATTTTCACTGAGAAAACTAACATATGTGATTCTCATGAGTCACCATACCAAATGAAAATTATAACCCACAGAGATTTTAAAAGGAAAGCTAGTTTTTGGATTAGGTTTTCCAAATTTAAGCTTCAGCAATCTATTCTGAAAGACCCCTATGACCATTTAGCCATGGTTTTTACCTTATCAACAATCAAAATGGGCTGCTTTCTGAGCATCCAGTTTATAAAGACTTTCCTAGAAAAACTAGTTAAGTATAATCTATTGTTGTATTTCATATGTAGCTCTAATTATATGGCCAACTATTTATTATATGAAGTTTCTTCTAACAAATTCCCACTTTGAATTAATTTATGACATTTAGTGCTTCCTTTATTTTTTATTTTTATTTTATTTATTTATTTTATTTTGGTATCATTAATACACAATCACTTGAACAACATTATGGTTACTAGATCCCCTATTATCAAGTCCCCCCTCACATGCCCCGCTACAGTCACTGTCCATCAGCGTAGTAAGATGCTATAGAATCATTACTTGCTTCTCAATAGATACTGCCTTTCCCGTGTCCCCCCCCCACATTATGTGTGCTAATCATAATGCCCCTTTTCCCCCCCTTATCCCTCCTTTCCCACCCATCCTCCCCAGTCCCTTTCCCTTTGGTAACTGTTAGTGCTTCCTTTAGAAAAGAAATGATCTATATCTATTCAGCATATAGAATCAGCACTCTCATTACAAAACATAAATGGTAAAAATACAGCATTATCTTCTTTTCTTGGAAGGACCGTATAAAATATAACACCATAATAGAAAGCATAGGACTTTGGGAAGGGATGTGTGCTAACCAATAGTGCAAATATCTGGGTTGCTTAAACCTGAGTGTGAATGAGCTTAAGACCACGGGTTCACCTTTGGCATTGGTCAGAGAAACAATATCCAGATTGAAGAAGACAGGAAAGGCCTCTTTAGATAGTTCATATAGCCACTGATTCTCAAAGTCCCCCCAAACCATTCCAACTTTCCATCACATAAGAGGACATCTTCAGTGTGACAGAGTTTCTATCTTCTTGGGTCATTTATTCTATTTTCAGATACCCAAGATCTTGGAACATTCTGCTGGACGACCTGAACTACCTGCCTTTCAGTTCCGAGCACCAGTGTCCCACTCTCCCACGCTACCTCTCCTCAAATGACTCCAGACCCTAAAATCAAGGGCACATGATGTGCATTCAGGGTGAACAGTGGCAGCAATTTCACATTCATTTTTTTCTATTTTTTTGCTGCACTTGTCAAAGGAAATCAGCATAAGAACCTCATATTGAGTATGAAGAAAATTCAACACGGCTTTCCCGGTCTTACCCATGCACCGCAGGGCTCTTACTGTGCTGGGCAGGGCAATCTAAGGAGCAGGTGAACATGACATTGTAACTAAATTTTGCTATCAGTGATTTATGAGAGCCTATGTCCTTTGCCTCAGTTTCCTTATGAGCAAAATAAGAAGGTTTATACAATTTTACCAGCTGGATAGCTCTTGGGTTCTGTGTAAATTAATTACTTAACATTTATATGGTGCTTGGAAGGTGAAAAGCACTAACACAAAATCATTATTCAAGCAATAAAATATTACAGTGTAAACATCAAGGAAGTTTGGGAAAACACGGTAGGAAATCAATTGCATTTCATTTTAAATATAATATGCATACATCATATTTACCGCAGGAAGCATGAGTATACCTGACACTTTGTTAATAACAAAAATGGTCACTTATATTTTTAAAAAATATATCGGTATAATTTTTTCTCTGTATCTGAAGCCAGAGAGTATCATTTTTTTTCTTAGGGAGCATTCTCAGACAAGTTTCTTATCTCTTTCCCTGCTTCCTCTCCCCTTTTCCACCTCTTACTTCTCTATGTCCGTCCATAAATTTTGAGGAACAGCTATATCTGCTGATGGATCTGCAGAGGAAACTATCCTAACTCCGTCTTCTATTTTCAAGGCCAGGCTGCTGAAAAAACTCACTACCAGGATCAAAAATCCCAGCTCAATAGGGGGTACCTGGCTCCCTTCCAAGGCACCACTTTTAACAATCTTAAAAGTATTGTTTTGTTTTGTTTTTCCATGATTTCTTTTTCTCCAGCGTAGAAAATTAGTTCTCCCTTTCAAGGCTGAAAAGACGTAAGATCTGCTGGAGTTTATTCTCTTTATAAATATTAACTGAATCTTCCTGCATGTATTTGTCTCTGCTTTCTGGCATACATTATCCTCTGTGGTCCTAGAAAGTAATAGTCACTGCTGTTATTCTTGAAATAATGGAAACATAATAAAAGCTGTCAGCATAATAAACGTGCAACAAAGGACAGCTAAATATATATGAGGCACCTCTTTTGATTATTCAAAGGAAAATAAACTGCTGAAAGGATTGACCAGGTCCGGAATTCATTGGCAGTGCAGAACCAGGGCATTCAGTAAAGTACAAAAAGGAAAAAAAAATCCTCCCCAACTCTTATGCATGCTAATTAAGGGAATAAGAGGCTGTGAGCGGACAATTCAAAGAACAATAGCCAGGGCTTTCTCTGATAAATATGGTAAGAAATGAGAAGATTATCAGGCACAGCATTCATCTTCTACAGCTGACCCAGAAAGTGCAGAAAACAGACCATCTGAGGACAGAGAGACCCTGGGGTTGCCATCATTTCCTTCTCACACATATCTGAGGCCTTACAACCATGACCTCAGCGTAAGGCCCTGACACAGTCCTTGCCATCAGCCTCTCCCAGCGCTGGGGAACATCATTACTGTGCATCGGTTACAATAGCCTGGGTCAGACGCCGGTGCCATGCAGGGATGAACACCTGCTTAAGCCCATGGCAGGCTTGGACCAGAGCTGCACGATGCCCTGAAGGTGTCCTGGAATAGTGGATGCATCTCCCTGCTCACCAAGGTTGTTCTAGGCCTGGCCAAAATAGGGGCTCCAGATTCCCTCTTTTTCTGGGAACCATGCATCCTGGCTCTGATCGTTGAGGAATGAGTTTCTGTGAATTATGACTGGTTCCTAGGCCCTCTGCAGAGGCAGTCTATGCTCCAATTTCTTTTGTATTATACTACTGACATAAAGGCTTTTTCCAAAAGAAGAGGCATATCTTGAGCAGGGCCAAAGGTCCAAAAAGGGAAGTCTGATGTGATATTTCAAAATCATCTTTTCTTTCCACCTTGGAATTTACCCTAATATGCATTTTTTCCCTCCCACTTACCTACAGATATCATTTTCTGGTTCTTCTAATCCAAACTGATTATCGAAGGCTAGCTGTATCCTTGTTTTCTCTTGGGAATGGAGCCGCCACGTCAGAAGCAGGTTTCTGGGGTAGCTGTTCGGGAAGCGGGGACTCTGCACATGGCCGTTTCCTGTCACCTGGATGGTTTCGTCTCTTCGGTACAAGTCTGTGAGGTGATTGCTCTCTGTTAGTAGTCACAACTTGTAGAAATTAGTATGTTGCTCCAATTACAGGAAAGCAAAAAAAGAACAGTTTAAAACACATCACATTTCAAAGCACTTCTTGATGCTGCATAAAAACAAGACCAAATGGCAGCCTTCTGGTTAAACAAACAACATACATCTTCTATTATATCCCACTTCCCCAAATTCAGTACACATCTAGACGTAATGACTAATATTTTGTGTTTTGGGAGCTATTTTTACATCACTTTGACATTAAGGTTAACTATCTCAGACTTCAGGTGTCTTACCCGAGGGTTTCAGCCCTGGGCAAATTCACTATGGATTCAGTGACCCCCGAGGAATGTCAACGGAGGAATGACAATGGAATGTTCTTGGGATAAAGGGATGTATACCCAGCTTTATTCTCCCGGCAGTAGGTCAAGCAATAGAATCACATCTGCATCCAGCAGTCTGCAGGTCTGTAATCCTCCTCTGTCTCTACCTACCCCAGAGCACTGGGGAGAGATCTTTATATAGTGACTCAGTCAATAACAGCTTATTGCCTATGTGTGTGGAAGCATTAGCCTAGCAGTAGGCCAGTTACATCAAGGGTCAGGTGAGGATCCTGGCCATAGGAACTTCCATTTCCCACATCAGGTTCATTTAGGTTGGAATTAAAATAAACAATCCAAATAGTTCATCCATCCTTCCTCTTTTCCATGTAATACAAATAAATTTTTCTTACACAGACAGTGTAACAGCATACCTTCAGTGATGAACATAGGAGGTCCTCAACAACTATTGTTGAATAAATGAATGAGTGAAAAAACAAGTGAAAAGACTCTAATGATGTTTAATGGCAGTTTATTTCTAATGAGACTTTCCAGTAGTTTCTTCATCATAAAAATCATATTTTTCCTTCATTTTGGTGACTTAAAATGGTCCAATTGTATTCTATTTTCTATGTGTTGTATAATAAAGAACTTGTCTGGTTTTTGTCCTGGGTTCCAGAGAATGAAATTCTAAGGGTTTAGAAGTGATAGAGTGTCTTTGCTATTCATGGTAGGCACCTGGGATCACACCCAAGTTTATGTTAATGAGGTGATTCACTGTGGGGCCCTAACTAGTGTTGGGATGCATGCTGGCTACCCCAGAAAGACCAACCATGTAATTAGAGCCCTGATATCAGCCTGACCTCCCAACCACCCTGGAAGTAAGGGGCATTGGAGATTAAGTCCAATCCCATTGCAAGTGATTCAATTAAATCATGCCTACAGAATGAAACCCCAATAAAGACTCTGGTCATGGAGGCTTGGGTAATCTGCCTGGTTGGTGAAATACACTGATGTGCTAGGAGGGCGATGTGGCTTGAGACCCTCCCAGACCTCACTCTATCTGTCTCTTTATTTGGATGGTCTTGATTTGTACCCTTTATAGTATAACTTTATAGTAAAATTGTAATTATAACTATAGTGCTTTCTTGATTTCCATAAATTGTTCTAGCAAACTATCAAACCTGAGGAGCTAATGGTGAACCTTGAATTTATAGCCAGTTGGTAAGAAGTATGGATAGTGTACTGTGGGGAAAATGGAAGTTATCCTCACCTGACCCTAAACTGCTTGGTGATGTAATTGGCCTACTGCTAGACTAATGCTTCCACACCTGTTGGCAATGAGCTATTATCTACTGAGTCAGTATATAAAGAGCTCCACCCAGTGCTCTGGGCAGAGGCAGAGATGGAGGTGGGTTATAGGCCTGCAGATGCTGGATGCAGACATGATTCTAGTGCTCAACCTACCGCTGGGAGAATAAAGCTGGGTCTGAACCCTTTTATATCAAGAATGTTCCATTATCATTCCTCAGTGTCACTGAATCCATAGTGAGCTTGCTCAGGACTGAAACCCTCAGGCAAGACACCTACCCCAGCTGTGTCTAGAGTCTTGTAGGGACTGTGCCCTTAACCTGTAAAAATCTGACCTGGTTCTGGATAGTATGTATCAGAATTGCAGTGCACAGTGGATCCATTCTTCCTATCTCCCAATGTTCATAGTTCTTTGCATTTTAGATTGTGGTTTGTTGGACCCAGCCATACGCAGACCTCCAGCCACAGGCTATTTGTGTTCTCCCACAGAGAGTTTACTCTGAGGCCTATAATTCCGTAAGCCTGGGCAGGAAAGCTTAATTTGCTGGTGGAAGCCACTGAAGGGTTGGGCTGCTGAGGGTGGCTGTTAAAGCTCCCAAAATAAGAGAAGGAGAAAGAAGGAATCAGTTTGTGAAATAAAAGAGCTTCCTTCCCTTCTACAAGTGTTCTGGTACAACTGGAATTTTGACCTTTTTTAAAAAAATTATTTGGTGTGTAATGTGTTGCCCTTGCCCGTTACACTTTGTGTGGGAGACAGAGTTGTAGGGAGAGCACAGGAGCTGCAGGAGGTGCTGGCCGCACTCCCCGACTTCACAGGGGGACACGAAGAACCAGCTCTGTAGTCTCGCTGCCACCTCCAGCCAGCTCAGCCGGACACGACCTCCTCGTGCCAACAAACATTTGTCCCAGCTGACCCCCCACTCTTCTCGACCTTATGCTGAAAACCTAGCCATGAACATTGCCTGTCTGCTCATTTTGTCATAAGGGGCTATTAGGAAATGGGTGAAAGCCATTTGCTAGAGAGACAGATGTGAGTCGTTAACCAGTCAACAGTCAGTCAGTCAGTCAACAATCATTTACTAAGCACAGAATCTAAACATAATATTCTGCAGTATTTTCAACAATTTTAACACTTAAGTATTACTTTCACAACTTGTGCCGTATTTTCTTACCTGTGAGTTACTTAGTATCTCTCTAAATACGTATTTTAATCAAAAGCAAATCTGTAAAATTATTCATATCAACCATGTAAAGTGCCGAGTGTACATACAGTGGCTGCCTGGAGGCACAGAAAGCTACAGGGCTAGTGTGGTGGATGTAAGGTGTGGTGTGGGGTCATGGTGGGCGGCCTGCTGCGCCCGGTCCAAACAGGCCCGCGGGAGACACACTAGGGGGCTGGCATGGGGTGGCTGGAGGGTTCAAAGGCAAACTACAGAAATCACTTTCAAAGCCAGGGAAAAGCCCCTGTACTTGATGCTGGTGGGAGCGGGGAAGGCCTGGCAAGGGTGGAGGCCGGCTGAAAGGATGATCAGCCTGTCGGTGCTGGGAAAGCTGCCCCGAAGGAGAGTGCTTGCCTAGGAATGTCTCCCAGGGGGCTGCTAGGGGAGCAAGGTTCCGACCGAGAAGGGCAGGTGGCAGTGAGGCCGCATCAGGGAAAAAATCATAAGGAACTTGTCCTTCAGAAAGGGACACAAAGGGATGGGCCTGAGGTAGCAGCAGGGGCCTCCCAGGCCTCCCAAGCCGGCACCCCGGGTGCTGACACTGACTCATGGCGACGCCAGGAAGGGGGACCTGGACAAGATGAAAGTCCAGCGTTGATGTGCCGAGGGGGAATGCAAGGGGCGTCGTCAGAGGGCTTCTGCTAGCCTGGAGTAGGGAGAACAGAACAGACAAGGCCCGGCTGAGGGACGGAGAGGAAAGCTTGGAACTCACTGAGCCCTCCGAGGCCATGTTCTGAGAAGGGAGGCAAAGGGGTGGGTGCTGGGGGACGTGCCCAGGGAGGGAAGGGGACAGAAGGAGTGCCCAGGGGATTCAGAGAAGTGACGAGTGGGAGGGAAGCAGGGCACCCACCCCAGAAGCTGCCCAGGACGGGGCGACTGCAAGGACACAGTGGTCAGCAGCGTCAAACGGAGAGGCAAGACAGAGGGACAACACACAGAGAAAGGACCACAGAGGTTGGCGATAAGGTAAATCGATGACATCCTCTAAGGTATACTTGGAGAGATTTCTGTAAGGAAGGGAATTCTTTTTTCTAGATCATTTAAGGCTAGATTGTCTTAAAAGTCCTAAAACAGGTTATAAATGAAATGCCAATTACGTTCAAAAGAGCTGTGGTCGGCGGTGGGAGCAGGAGGGCCTTTCCTTTTTGTGCAGTTTAAGATAAAACTTGTTTTCAGTTTTAGGAATTTATCACAGACCTATGTTGTACTAATTGAACTGGAGACAAAAATTTTGTTTTCTCTAAATTTCAGATTTGTTTTCTCTTAAAAACAAAGTACTGCTAAAGTATACATAGTACACAAACTACATAGGATTAAAAGAGCCACACACCTTTATAGTGTTTATTTTGTGCCGGTAATTTTGTTCTAAGCACTTCGCATTCTTCGTTTATAGGATCTAAAATCTCCTATGGACACGGTTTTAACCAGCATTGTACTAGCTGTTAAACTACAAACATATGAAATACATAATTTTTCATAGAGGGAATAATTTCTATGTATGTTTATATAGCAAGAATATAAGCTCTTATTTTAAAAGTTTAATACAGAAGGGAGTTTACAGCCTCATAAATAATCTATCTGTGACCCGTGCCCATATATACTTATACCAATTCACGGAGATAGCTGTTATTATAACTATCTGACAGATGAAAATTCTGAGATACAAACAGGTCAAGGATCACAGAGCTAGTAAAAGGCGGAGCCAGAATACACACCCAGGCAACCTCCCCCGCCCAGTGGAAACTCTTAACCACTGTTCTGTAGAGAAGTTATTCTGTTTTCAGTCTGAAATTTGCCAGAGGCAATTTCAGATTCTTAGCTATCTGTAATCAACTTTGACTTCCAAATCACATGGTTTACGTATAATTTATAGCTTCATGCCAACTCAGGGCTATTCTTAGCAGAAGAGTTATAATGAATTACAGATAGAGAGAGCAACCTGCCAGGTTAAACCTGAGGTAACTACCAAGTGCATACAAAGTCACATTCCTGAGTGAAGGCGTTTACTTTGGTGTTCCAACAATGGCTGACACAGCAGTTATGTGTCAGGCATACCAATAAGTGGTCTAAATACCCTACTTGATTTAATCTTCACAACAACTCTATATACAATTAGTAATATCTCCATTTTACAAAGGAAGCTCAGAGTTTAAGAAACCTATGACTTCAGGGCACAAAGCTAGTGATAGAGTGAAGATTTGACCCTAGGTGGTTTATCTTCAGAGCACATACTTTTAACCAGAGCATTGTACTAGCTGTTAAGCTACAAAAATATGAAATTGATAATTTTTCATAGAGAGGGAATAATTTCTATGTTTATATGGCAAGAATGTAATGTCTTATTTTACATTCTAATACAGAAGGGGGTTCATATCCGCATAAACACTGAGTTATGTATTTGACATTTTTGAAAAATCCAATTAAAAAAAAAAACCCAAATGTTATGTTTGTCCATTCTGTCCGCAACCCTTTAAGCAAACTCAGCTCGCCCTGCCAAGCATCTGTCTTTGCATGATCATGTATGTCTGGGATTCGTCCAGAACAATGTTCTCGAAGTGTGGCACCCAGAACAGCATCCTCAGCATCAGCAGAGGGATTGTTAGAAATGCACTTGGTCCTACCCCAGAGCTACTGCAGCAGAAATGCTGGGGGTGGAGACCACCACCACTCTTTGTTTTAGTAAGCTCTCCTGGTGATTCTGACATTTCCTAAAGTTTGAGAACCACTGACCATCTCATGCTTTAAACTGTTTTCTTATTCTTGACTTCCCAGTTGCTCCAACTCCTGGCTTTGACTCCATACCTCATGTCCAGTTTTTCATCTTACCTCCCTGGTTGATGACCTGTATCGAACTCACTTTCCTGTCTTAGAGCTTAGAACATCCTCTAGGGCGTCATTTCTTCAACACAATCATCTACAGTAAGAGGCTATCTACCTCAGTGACTTGGATGTGGAGCAGCTGGGTCTCACCTCCATTTCTTGGAATAGTCATTACTTGTCCCAGTAGATGTATTTGGTAATCTATCATCGCATATTATAATGTTTAAGAAGAAATGAAATTACAGATAATGGCAATACATTTTTTTCTTTTTCTCAGACCATAATATTATCTATCACAACATAAGAAACAAAAGGCAAATGCCAAGTGGTTAAGGATGAAAATATTTGATCAGTGATTCCACAGAAGAAACAATGATATAGTGCAGACTGTGCCACCTCACACGAATCCAGTGGAGGAGTACAGACACACTCGGTCGCCCCATTGTCCCCATAAGACATTCAGAAGCCTGCAGTATGACCAATCGTCACAAACCCTCTATTGTGAAGCTACAAGCCGAAGGCAAAGGATGGTGTCTGAGTCAGAAAATTCCCAACTTGCAAAGGGATTTATTACAAAATTTCACCTGTGAACTGTCTGTTACAGGATTTTACAATATATCATAGAAACATGTTTGCCCAGAATGTAGCTGAGTGATATACAAATCAAACACTCCCACTTCTGCTGCTAAACAATCACAATAAGGCTACGTAGTTTCTGTAGGGTGCAACATAGTTTATAGGCATCCAATTTTGTAAATCCCTCATAAATATAAGTTGGCCAAAAAGTAGGTAGTAAACATTATTGCTCTCATCCTGTTTTTTTCTTTTAAGTTTAATTTTGTTTTGTTACTTTACCAGGTAACAAAACTAACACAGAGATGTTAAAAGTGATTTGTTGTGACATAAAATAATAAAACGCTGGTAGATATAAGAGTAGAGTCTTGAATTCAGTGGTATCGTATTCGAGTTCTGGTAACTTTCCCCCACTATAGCAGACAGCAGTATTAGACATATCATATCATCTTTCTGGCTTCTGTTTCATAAGCTAATATTTTAGGGGGCTACATAATGTAGCATTTAAGATTCCTCTCAGGTCTAAATGACATGATACTTGATCAATTTTCTTTTAAGGTACAGAACTGCCAGTGGTTTGAGCATGATTAAATTATCAAGAATGAAAAAATGATGGTACAATGGAATCTGAAATCCAAAATCCTCACTTGGATAAAAAGGTGATTTTTCCACCTATAAATAGTTGTATGCTGTCATCTAAAATAATAGTGCAAATGTGTGGTTTCAGTAAGTTGTTCAGATACATATTATTTAGGAAAAACTTTCTTACAAACTAGAAAACTTCCCCTGGGATGTAACTAGCCACTTGGCACATAAATTTATGTTGAACACATTATGGAGGAATTTTAATGAACCTTTTAATGTAGAAGCATTGTATTTTACTTTTTTTGCTCTTTTTAAAGCTAAGTAGAGGTTGGGTAGGTACAAGAGATTAAAAACTGAAGATACTCAAAGGTGCTTTAAATTTTATTTTAAGTTTCATAGGAGAGTTAAAAAAAATCCTGTACAGAATATTAACTCCTTGAGGTAAAGGACTCTGTCTTGTTTACCAATTTAACCCCAGTGCCTTGCTAACCTGGGCATTGGAGACACTCAAAGTACATCTGTTAAATACATACATGGATGGATGGTGTGGATAAAGTGAAGGTTCCTATGGCCAGGATTCTTACCCTGGTCAGCTAGCTCACTACGCACATGTGGGCAATATGTTGCTATTGACCATATATAAAGAGCTCTGCCCAGTGCTCTGGGCAACAAGGTGGTACGGCTGCAAGGCTGCAGGAGAGGAGAGACGAGATTGGAGTGGTGGCAGCACTGAGAACAGAGACTGAGATGGCTGTGGGGGACAGAGAGGCCCAGAGGCAGAGACTGGCTTGCTGCATGCAGACTGGCTCTGAGTGGACAGGATTCTAGTGATTGACCTGCCACCATGGGAATAAAGTTGGGTATAAACCCTTTTACCCCAAGAACATTCCATTGTCATTCCTTGGTCTCAATGAATCCATAGTGAACTTGCCCAGGGCTGAAACCCATTGGCAAGACAGATGGTTACTGCAAATAATGCATATTCAGAATTTTTAAAAACTGAAAGGCATTTTGAATAAGATAACAAATAAAAAGCAGTTTTATCAGAAACAAAGTTGAAAAATGCCCGAATATTTTATTTCTAAGAAATTCAATTTTGATTGCAGCCCATGGGCCTGACATTGTGGGAACACATTCAGCATGAATATTAATGGATTATTTTGGGGAGAGTTCCACTAAAATTATCGTGCTTGCAGTCTGGTTAAGGTATTCTGAAAGGACTACCTTCTGTTCTGTACTATTTTCATCAGAATCCGTACCACCAGGTTCACCATAGCCAGGCCCTAACACACTTTAAAAAACTGCAACCAAGAAATAAAAGAGCAATGCTGGAATAAGAGTTTGCTGTATTGGGATTACTCACAGACCTGTTGAGTAACATACAATCAGGTGCCTAACTAGATCCCACAGGTTCTCATCCTATGCAACCATCTCCTTTACAATGGCAAGCTCAGCAAGACGAATCAAGAGTCAAGTCTGTGCCTTGCCTAATGTATTATTATAATTACTACTAAGCTATCTCAACTAATCTTTGCACTCTCCCTCAGTGAGTAACAACATAGTGTAGAAAAGTGTCCTAGGATGCAAAATGGTCCCTTTATTGGCGAGGTGCACTGCAGTGTTTTGTTGAAAGGCAAAAAAGAAAGAAAAGATGGCGAATATAAAAGAAAACAAGGCAGGGAGTCCCTAATTTTAAAATGAATTGGTCAATTTGTAGAACAGACCCTAAAGCACACAACTGGGATTAAACTGAATTTAATTAGATAATTTCCCATAAATTATCTCCTAACTGAAAAAGCACAGGGTTGGAGTCTCACTGTGTGAACTGCCAAAGGTGAAAATTAGACTTTGTTAACAACGTTAGTTTAAAAACCAGTGTGAAAGCATTTTCAGCAATTTTTTTCTTAGTGTTTCCTAAGGCATGGAAGCTTGCAGTCAATTTACTAAATTCCTCCCTGGACTGTTGGTGAGATGATCTTCCTTAAATAATTTTGGTGAATACCTGGCACATGTTCCTGGCGAGACTCCTTCTTCCAGAAGCCCATACCCTCACTCTAAAAACAACAGGCACCGGGGCTCACTCTGCTTTTCAGCAACTCAAGAGCAAAGCTGATTAAACATCAGACATTTATTTAGAATTCTCCAGCAGAGAGTTTTCTAAGAACTCAGAAGAGTAAGACAAAACCTTTCTGTTTATGAGGAGGAAGTTGGTTGTTTGCCTGATTATACATCTTTAAAAAAAAATTACAGTTCCTTTTGCCACAAACAAAAATGTTAATGTTTTACAAACAGCCTTTCTTAGAGTAACAATTTGGAGACAATGTTTTTGGAAAGTAATCACTTGATAATTCCCTGAACTCAAAATTACTCTTCTTTAAGAATCTGAGGCCATAAACAAAGAGAAGAAAAAGTACCATAAATTCCTTTTGAACATTTGCCAGAAACACTCACCAGGAGTGTAGTAATGCCCAAAGTACTCCATTCATACTTATTATTCCTCACGCACTAGACCTTTGACTGAGCAAGGGTTTGTTACTGCACAACAGTGAGCAATGACAGCAGCCCCGCCTCACCCAAGGCAGGTCCCTTCCAAGACCCTCGGTGGAAGCCTGAAACTAGACTGACTACAGAACATTATATATGCTGTTTTTCCTATACATACATACCTATGCTCAAGTTTAACTTATCAGTTAGGCACAGCAAGAGATTAACAACAAAAATAACATATAACAATATATACGCTGATACAAAACATGTGAATGTGGTCTCTCAGTGTACTGCACTCACCCTTTTTCTTGTGATGATGTGAGATGACAAAAATGCCTGCGTGGTGAGATGGAGTGAGGTGAGTGACGCAGGCGCTGTGACCTGTGACGTAACACCAGGCTACTGCTGACCTGATGATTTGTCAAAAGGAGGCTCATTTGCTCCCACGCACGGCTGGCTGTGAGGAACTGAAGCCAGGCCAAACAAAACTGCGGAGAAAGAGGGACTACTGCATACTCTTTCCTTCAAAGTAGCTTTTCCATAAGTATACTACAGAAGAGACTGTAAAGATCACAAAAAACTAGGTAAATATAGAAAAAAGAAAGTAAAATGGAAATGATTTTTGCTCTAGTTTTTTAGAAAATTAAAATCAATGAAAACAAGGATTGCCCTAAAATAGCCATGCTCTATTGTATCACAATAGGATAGCTCATATTAATTAATTCTCTTTTCTTCTATTGTAGTCTTTTTGTGTTGTGATATTGTCGTTTACATGTACAGGATGTGAAAAAGTGAAAGAATAACATTCAGAACCGTGGCTGATGGGAAGGGCAATGTTGAATGGCATGGTACAAAGTACTACGGAATCAAAGGCTGCTAAAGAGGGATCCTTTCAACTATCCTAACCCAGAAAACAAGACACCCATAATAACAAAAATAATCAGCTTTACCCACGGCCAACATAGCTCAGAGATACCGAAAGGTCACAAGCAAAATAGAAAGAAAAGTCATACCAGGATGAACTAGATTTAGCATTTTTTCTAGAAAATATTTATTACAGGAAAAGCAACATTGTTACAAACATTGTCAAGGAAGACTATAGTACTTGGAGTATTCACAAAATGAGAATTTTCTGAAATTATTTTACAGGGTAAGTTTCAGAAGGAAGTAATCAGTAAAACAGAACTGACAAAGGATTGACCAGTGCAGAATACAGATGATTCGGAAATATCCTAATGACTAAAAACTTGTTTCCTGTGGCAAATAAAGCATTTTCTTAATCTTATCTGGTTAAAGGGTTCACCAGTTCCTAGAAGATGGTTAATGTGACAATGATATGGCTTATTATTTGTGGTTTATATATACCTATGCTTGTATTTTATGCACATTTTATTTCACATAAAATAAACACATTAGTATCCTTATGTTTAGATGTTTATTAAACTATATGGTTTTAGTGCTACATATAGAGTCATTTTTCAATACATTTCACTGAATTCTAGAACACTTTTTCACATATTAATATTTCAAAACAGGGAAATATTGCTCTTAAAGGTAACTGTCCAGCTGTTATGATATAGAGCAAGTTGGGACACAGTTGTCATCACAACTTTTGTGTGTGTAAAGTTAGTCATGCTTAGGAGATAGTGATTCATCTGATTTCAACCTCAGGCATTTTCATTAGTAGCACCATATATGGATTATATTTGGATATCTAATTGTCATTTAAAATGTCTTTATAATGGTTGTACTATGATGCAACACTAAAATAAAGTTTTTGAGTTTAAAAATGAGTATAAAAAGAAAAGTGTAAATATAATACAAAATGGAGAAATGATATCTCATCTATATTCTCTTGTAAAGAAATAATCACATGCTTTCCAGGATGAAAGCTGAGATGTATACAAGAAAATAAAACTGAATTTTGATTTGTCATTGATGTCCAAGACAACAAATTTCACTTCTCACCTATAACAATAAAATTAGAAGCAATAGAAATCACCAACTATCTCAGAATAGGTCAAGGAAGTCTCAAAGCTGTGAGATATTAATGCAGAAGAATTCATGTATTGTTACGGTGATAAACATCTGTCAAAAGCTCGTGGCTTTCAAGAGAACTATTTACTCTAAACGATAAGTAATTCACATAAAACAAAAATGATCGGACAATTAATTAAAAAGAAAATGCAGATGAATTCTCAGTATTCCCCAATCTTCCTTAAAACTCTTTTAGACCCTAAAAGTGCTAAAATAAGCCAGTCAAGATCACTTACACTGGTTATGAAAAAAATCATGTTACCTTAAAGCTATGTATCAATACTGAAGGACAGATAATCAAATAAAAGAGGTTATACTTTTATGGATAAATTCATGCTATTACCATTTTATTAAGAAAGAGTTTTGTTGATCTCCTTTCAATACAGATCTTTGCCTCACAAAAGCTATTACTAAATCAATGTTGGATTTTACAGAGGCCAGTGCTTTAGAATGAAACAAGCCTTTTGTTTTCCTTATCAAATCTCATGCTAACAAGTCTCTTTAGTATTGTTATCTGGTCTGGTAAGCCCCCTCCATGGATTCTCTCCTTGCTGTTCTGAGCTTGTGTCTATATATTAAATGGGGAAAAATGGAAATGGTTATGGCATGGGCCCAAACAGAGAGACAGAAGCATGTTTTGGCCACCTGTTATATAAACATAGAGTGTTATTAGTCAAGAGAGGTTAGATCATGCTAGCCTAAGTCTCAGTGGTTTTAACATTTATTTCTCGCTCCATCCACTTCCGTTTAGTGGGGCTCTGCTTTACGTTTCCACACCCTGGGACCTGAGCTAACGAGGCATCACCATGGTAATGTTAACAGTCACAGCAGGGGGAATCCAGGAGCTGTAGAATAGCCCAGTAGTTCTTTAATGCTTCTGTTTACATTTCACAGGCCAAAGCTAATCCCATGGCAGCCATTACCTTCAATGGGGTGGGTATCCAGAAGTAAAGGAGAACTGGGAACTGATGCACAGTTCAGTGGCTCCTGCTTTACTTGCTTCCCACACACGGAAGTGAAGCTTCGACTAGTCTTCTTGTTTTCCAGTTGGTAGCAAACCTATCCATACACTGAACAACATTTCACTGTTACTTTACTATCAACTATTGCAGTGGTTGTGGAAGAGAGATCAGGAAAAAAATGGTTAGGGGAAGAGGATTCATAGTCAATACTTGATGACTACACAAGAAGAAAAATAGTGCTGAGGTGACAGAAAAAATATATTCACGTGATCTTGACCTTTAGAACTTGTCTGGCTAGAGATGGCAAATCGGTTTTACTCAACACATAAACTTGAATGGTGATGGCTTCCTAAGGTACTATCTTAGAAAGGATTCTGAGCCTGTGTCTATATTAAATGGCCAAAAATGGACAAGACTATGGCATGGGCCCAAACAGAGAGGCAGAAGCATGTTTTGGCCAGCCATTATTTATACCACTCACTTTAACACTGAATCATATTCTGTGTATTCTTGTTACTTACATTTACCTTTCCTCTTTCCTGTTCAACAAGTTTATACACTTATAGATAGCAATATTATTCACAGTGGGTCCCTAATAAATATTTGTTGAATATTTACTTGGAAGAAACATAGAACAATTGGGTGGTTTACCTGTCTAGGAACAAACAAATCTCTGGGAAAATTAAATTTTTATAGCATATCATTTACATATTCTTTAGAATATCTGTGAATGTTAGGCTAAAATAATTATTTTCACAAAAACTAGTATTTACTAAATATGTCCTAGGTACTTCAATAATTGCTTAATGTGTATGGGTCTAGTTAAGAGGAATCTTAATCATCAGTCCTCATTATCATCACTAAATCGGAAACAGAAAGTCATTTACTTACATATAAGAGACAAATTTTGTTCTCTATTTATTAACATCATGATTTATTTTAATGGCATCACCTACTCTAAGTCTAGACAAACAGATTTCTGTAACCAGTCAAGCAGATCAAGAGGGAAGACCTGAACAAATGAAGTTAATATTTACTGGATTTTTTTCTACTCATCTCAATACTTTACATATGTAGTTGTTCTCATGCTAGCAGCCAGCAGATGTTAATTTAAGTTTGTTGTGGGAGTGAATAAATGAACAAATAGAGTAACTGTATGAGTTGATAGATAATACTGCAGAAGAGATTGTTTAACATCTCAAGATGACCCTGTTTACTCTCTATAACCATAATTTTAAAGCAAAAAATTTAACAGTAAATAACATTATCTTTGATTGGACTTAAAAACTAAGTTAAACAACTAAGGCATGGTCATACGTTTATAATACATATACATGATAAAGTCAGACTTTCAAATTAGGAATTGTAAATATTCTAATATATATTGTCCTTTAGATATTATTTAAAAAGCTTACAATATACTTTTAGCTTATGAAATACATGTCAGTATAAGACCAGCTAGGTTTTTTGCTGGACCACTCCTTTGGTAATGTAGAATCATTTTTCAGATGAGATAGAAAAGAAGGTCTGGCCTTTAATAAAGGACAATTTATATTAGCATTTAATGCATATTGAGAATGATGGAACTGTGCGTACAAAAATTGTTAAAAGGAATCTACTTGTGAACTCAAATAGGCATCTTCAGAGACCTATTGTGGTTTATGCTAGAAAACTGGAAGGCTATGCGGAAAACAATGACTAATGATCTACCAGCATCTGCCTGGCTTCCCTGGAAACCCATGTATTAATAATAATCAGGTAATGTCTTACATGAGAAGCAGAAAAGAAATCTGAAGTTTTTTCTGGGACAAGACCTAAAGTAGTCTGTTACTCTATAAGTATTTACTGAGATCTTAAACAGTGCCTAATGGGAATCAGAAGCTGCATTTAGATAGTGGAAGAGGTTCATGTTTTCATTCTAAGTATGATGCTACTAGGCGCAATGGGCAAGTTCTAGGTTCTTCTGTTACTATTGTTTTTGCCAAGGAAAAGAAAAGATAGAACTTTCTATTCCCATCATCTAAAGGTTTCAAGGATATTGCCAGTGTGTCTGTTGTTCTGAACTATTTTATGTTAATTTTTTATTTTATTCATAAACCATGAGTAATTGCTTTTAAACCTTACTAGATTTTATTCTGAAACACACTCAATAAAATTCTAACTTTAAAATTGAGATAGAGTTACTAATCTTCCATGGCATTGCTACAGATATTGTGCTATGAGAAGCCAGCAGCTGAAAGGTTCTATTTTCTTCATAGATTGAAAGGCTACTGCTTGAAAAGAGGAATGCAGATTTTGTGTACTCGCAAAGGGTCACAGGTGTGAACAAAGCTACATTTTAAATTAATCTTAGAAAAAGACCAGTTTCAGAGGCAAGAACTATGGGTTATCTCTTTTGGTGCCTCAAAATAAAAAAGACAAGATAGCATTGTCTGTGCATCTGGAATATAAAAAAGCATTTTAAAGTCCCTGTGCACATAGGAAAATCATCTATTTAACATTTTCCTTAAATAAAACAGTACATTCAAATGCATGGTCTTCTAACTAGTATATGTCTCTACATTAGACCTAGAGATGTATACAGAATAAAATGGGTTTTGGAAAGTGTGAAAACTGAATAAATCAAAAGGTGCCAGAGAAGCAGAATGCATTAAACTATTTAGAGTGGCATGTTTCACCAAATTATGATATTGCATGAGGAGTTTTGCATGGTTGTCCAAATGAGCCATTCACACATTTTCCATTCCTATTTTCACTTTTGGTTATAAACAGATGCCCAAAGACAATCATTTCATGCATATAAAGAGCTCACACGGAGTCTACACTGAATACCAGCTGTCTTTTACTATCCATTTCATGTTTGTGCTGCAGAGTCAAAAACCTCAACAGAAACACATTCTCTCTTGATTTATCAACATTTGAAGAGTGGTAAGCTCTCACGAAATATTTGCTGAATGAATCCTTCTGAAATTCTGCACACAGGGAGAGGCCTTTTACTTTATTCGCACCACAGTTTCAATCAATCCACCGATCTCATAAGCTAATTTATTAAGGCTGCAAGTAACAGATGAACAAACTAGAAATGACTTAAACAATAAAGAAAATGTGTCATGTCATACTGCAAGTCTGGAGGTAGAACTTTCTCTGGGCTGGTTAATTAGAGACTTTGAGATGAAGTCATGGGCTTCCACCTATCTGTTCTGCTAGCCTGGATGTGTTGGCTGCTGTCCTCAAAATGTAACAGATGCCCCGGCCGCTCCAGCTATCTTCCCCTCAAAGGGTTCGATTCAGAGGCCAAGAAAGGGCTTTCCTCCACAGGAATCTCTTTTTAAGGAAGCAGAAAACTTTCTGGAACCCCCATGCCCACCCCTAAGCAGGCCTTCTCTCCGTCTCACTGGACAAAATCTGGGCACATTCCTGGACCTACTCTAGTTCTGGCAGAGGGAGTGGAGTTACCGTGACTGGCTCACATTCACATAACACACTCCCCAGGCTGGGGGTAGCTGGGCCTCCCCTGAGCCCATGTCCACCCATTGGGTTCTGTGAGTAACAGAGAAGGGTCAGGAAAGCAACTGGAGTGACCACTCATGGCAGGCATTGAACAACTTGTGTGTTTGTGTTTTTAACCAAAGTTTGAAAGGTCACTTGACACACACATTCGACAAGTAGTTCCTGAGTGCGTGCTACTGCAACCTGGACAGGGTGCCACACCACTGTTGGAATGAAAGACATAACAGGACACAGTTCTTGCTCTGAAAGGAGCTTTACATTCTGGTATAAAGGGAAGTTGGTGGAAAATCTGTCTTTCTATGCTTGGCATGTAACAACACTTAAGAAATGGTCATATTAAAGTGAATTTTGTGAAGAGAACATCTCTGACTTTTTCAGCCCTCAATCTCTCTCTCCTTAGAACAATTTGTTAACATTTCCTGGGGTTTTTCCTGTCTATTATCCAGTATATAGAAACGAATACCAAGGACATCAGATGGGAACACTTGACCTCCAGCCACCGGAGGCTGGGTCTTAGTTCACAGTAGCCAGACCTCAGTCCTCACCTCCTAGTTTCTCCAGCTCCGTTTCAATCTGGTACTCAACATAGTTTCCATCATTGTCCTGCCCGATCCCTCATCTACCTCCCTTACAAAAAAATGACCGTCCTTCTAATTCATAATCTTCATAAACTCCAAGTGCTTAAACATGGAAGTGCTCGATGAACAATAACTGAAGTGTGGAAGTCTTCATCTTCTCTCTCACCTGTGAGACCCTGAGGGTGCCTGACATGTGTCTCACAAAGACTTATTCAGCGGGCATTACCTATATCTTTATCTTAATACACATACCAGGATGCCAACTTTTGCAAGGGAAAACTGAAGCCTTATATAGCTATACCCATTAGAGCCTTACAGAAAGTAAGTGCACAATAATTAATTGTATGATAGGATTCTTGGCATTTGCTAAACAGGCCCTTTTGTAAAGGTGCTTCAAATTTATATTTCTAAAGAGATTTAAAAACTAGCACAGTGGCATCTCACTACACTGATGGACAGTGACTGTATGTAATGGGGTTGGGGGGGGGGACCTGATGAAGGGGGTAGTGTAATCACCATAATATTACTCATTTAATTATAGATTAATGATATCAAAATAAACTCATAAAAAAAACTAGCACAGTGGCTATTGCTGGTCCTACTGATAATAACAGGATAGAGGCATTTCTAGATTTAAAAAAATTAACAGGGTACCTGTCTTGTCAGTGGGTTTCAGCGCTGGACAAGTTCACTATGGATTCAATGAGACCAAAGAATGACAATGGAACGTTCTTGGGGTGAAATAGTTTATACCCAACTTTATTCCCACGGTGACAGGTCAATCACTAGAATCCTGTCCACTCAGAGCAAGTCTGCACACAGCAAGCCAGTCTCTGCCTGTGGGCCTCTCTGTGCCAATAGCCGTCTCAGTCTCTGTCCTCAGTGCTGCCATCCCAGTCTCTGGCTCTCCTACAGCTGTGCAGCCGTGCCACCGTGTCACCCAGGGCACTGGGCGGAGTTCTTTATATAGAGTCAAGAACAATGTAATGTCTGCACGTGTGTAGTGAGCAAGCCGACCAGGGCCAGGTGAGAATCCTGGCCACAGGAACCTTCACTTTCTCCACAGTACCTTATGATAATATGGTGAGGACTGGAAGTAAGTATTTTGGGAGTTAGAAATTATGACAGAAAACTTCACATGTGCTATTTTGCTGATTTTTGCCTGAAACATTCATTCTTTTCCTGTTCTCCATTTCCCACACTGGAAGCTCGGGGAAAATAAAGATCGAACCTCATTCACAGTTTTATCAGAACCTAATAAGAGGTAATAGGAGACTTTTCAATAAATACTTACTGAACAAATGAATGAAATTCAGAACATTCTTGCAGCAAGATCCTTATGTGCATTTACATTTGAAGAAACAGCACCTAAGAAGTTAAGGCAACCAGTCCATTTATTGACAGAACAGGTTAACTGCAATTTTGAAGCTACGATTCATATACCCTACAAACTCATGACATCTGCTCTTGCTAGACCGCTTCTGTTAACTAAAATGTCTTGTTGGGGGGATGCCCAACTCTCGTCATACCCACTTCTCTATGAAGAGAAATCCAGGGAGCGCCTAGGTGGTCCTGTTCCTGAGGGGTGAGCTACAGACAGCCATGTTTGTACCTTATCATTGGGCCCCTGGCCTTTGCATATTCTGTCTGCGGTGGCATATCCTTTTCTTTCTCCAATTTTATGCCTCAGTTAATAAACTCATCCCTGTCTTTCAAATGCATAACACAGTGTTATGCCTCAAGATGAGGCCCCGTAATAGCTAAGAAATAAATTATTCAATGATATTTTAAAAAACCCTCTTCCTTCTAATCAACCAAGTTCTACCACATTATGACTTGGACCTATTTAACCATAAACTATTAACATATTTATTTTGCTTGTGAAGTACAATGGTACATTGTACCATTATGGGGCACAAACACAAAAGCCATAAAATCCTAACAAAGCAAGGTATAGAATCAAACATAATTAATCCTGAATGCCAACTCCAAAACATTATGAGACTTCCAGGATTAGTACATTGAGAAGGTTTCTAAGACCACAAATGCTCTAGGGGAAAGACTAACATGTACAATCATTTATATCTATCTTGGACATGGATGGAGGATAAATGGCCACTCATGTTATATTTGCCACCCTTATTTTTAAATGGGCTAATTATGAATGAGGTTTGGTTTTTTCTTTTTTTTGGTAAAGCGTGTTCAAATGGAGCGTTCAGCACTTCTATCTAGCTGTATGTCTTTAAGAGAAATCACCTAAACTAGGCGGCAGTTTATCCATCTATAAAACAGTGTTAACATTAACTTCGTGGGATTGTTAAAAGGACCCCCGTAAAAAAGCCAAAATATTTTACAAAATTTAAAGCAGAAATGACAGAAATGTCATTTAAACAGACACACAGAAAAATAGCACAAGAAGTAAACAATGAATGCTACACAGCAAACATTTTAGGAGTTTAGAGATTGGCGAGGCAGCTTCTTAGTCAGATTTATTGCTTCAGAGAGTACAGGCAACATACATAATAAAATGTAGAAGTGGAGACATATACTTAATATTTTAAATATGGCTTTCTTTGACACTATTTCCAGAAATATTAGGCTCTGGAGCTATTTCATTAATTTTTTTCTAATAAGCTTGAGATGACTGTGACTGTCAATATAATACACTGAAAATATAAACCCCATAAAGTGTGACCTGATTTTAGCTATTTAATAAGCCAAAGATATTACAAACAATTTATTGATAGCTCCTAAATGAAAATAAAAACTGGAATAAACTTCCAATCTAACAAGAATGAAATAATATGCATGACAAAGTAGATAAGTATTAATAATAGCAATCATTATTTTATTATATCACAGCTGTATTTTGATAGGTACCTTGAACACACCAGGAAACACAATAAATGTTTCTATAATATGTTGAAAACTGCAATGGAAAACATATTTTCCTATTGAGATCTAGGGAAATGACTACATTTTAAAAGTACTAGACTTAGGCTCCTGTACAGCAAAGGACACCATCAGTAGAACAAAAAGACATCCTACAGTATGGGAGAATATATTCATAAATGACATATCCGATAAGGGGTTGACATCCAAATTATATAAAGAGTTCACGCACCTCAACAAACAAAAAGCAAATAAGCCAATTAAAAAATGGGCAGAGGATCTGAACAGACACTTCTCCAAAGAAGAAATTCATATGGCCAACAGGCACATGAAAAGATGCTCCACATCGCTAATCATCAGAGAAATGCAGATTAAAACCACAATGAGATATCACCTCACACCAGTGAGGATGGCCAACATCCAAAACACAAACAACAACAAATGTTGGCGAGGATGTGGAGAAAAGGGAACCCTCCTACACTGCTGGTGGGAATGCAAATTAGTTCAACCATTGTGGAAAGCAGTATGGAGGTTCCTCAAAAAACTCAAAATAGAAATACCATTTGACCCAGGAATTCCACTCCTAGGAATTTACCCTAAGAATGCAGCAGCCCAGTTTGAAAAAGACATATGCACCCCTATGTTTATCGCAGCACTATTTACAATAGCCAAGAAATGGAAGCAACCTAAGTGTCCATCAGTAGATGAATGGATAAAGAAGAGGTGGTACATATACACAATGGAATACTATTCAGCCATAAGAAAGAAACAAATCCTACCATTTGCAAGAATATGGATGGAACTAGAGGGTATTATGATCAGTGAAATAAGCCAGGTGGAGAAAGACAAGTATCAGATGATTTCACTCACCTGTGGAGTATAAGAAGAAAGCAAAAACTGAAGGAACAAAACAGCAGCAGACTCACAGAACCCAAGAATGGACTAACAGTTACCAAAGGGAAAGGGATGGGGGAGGATGGGTGGGAAGAGGGGGATAAGGGGGAAAAGGGGCATTACAATTAGTACACATAATGTAGCGTGGGGGGGAATACAGAGAAGGCAGTATATCACAGAGAAGACAAGTAGTGATTCTACAGCGTCTCATTACTCTGATGGACAGTGACTGTAATGGGGTATGTGGTGGGGACTTGATAATGGGGAGAGTCTAGTAACCATAATGTTGTTCATGTAATTGTACATAAATGATAGCAAAATAAAAAATAAATAAAGTACTAGACAGTATATATAATACATTATAGTCCATTTTTCTTTTGCCTCCAAAAACTGCCAGGTTTCATATCTACCCTAGTATTATACAATTGCCTGAATGAATCTGTACTAGTTTCAAAGAGACAAGACCATTGATGCCAATATAAAGGTACTGAATTCACTATGTTTTAACTTCAGTTCTGGGGATATGTGTGTAATGTGAAATTAGTAAGGATTTAGGAGTCTGTTTTTCTAGAGAAGTTCTAGGGCAATGCTACTCAGAGTGTCTGTCTCCTATGTGATGAGGAGCTTCAGCTAGGTCGAAAATAAACACATAGCTTCCTTCATCAAAAAAATTTCCTGCTACAAAGAACAATTTTAGCGAAATAAAGAATGTACTTAGGGTGATAATTAACCTAATTTGGTGCAAGTTCCTTATCTTATTGTGGACTAGTAACAAAGGGTTCCTGGGAATGGCAGCAGGTGCACGGATCTGAGTTGTACAGGTCTAGGGAAAACTAGGAACGGATTGGTTCTCTTCAGTTTGACCTACTGGAACACTAGTTTTATTAGCTGGAGATGTAATCAAGAACTTCCTTGAAAAGCAAAGTTTTGAGAAACAAAAGGGCAGGGTGGCCCGTTCTTACGTGCATACTATAGTAGATTTCATCGTTGTCCCATTCTTCTCCTTTCTAGTTTTCTCACTGTTGTTGTAGTCCTTCTACAAAGAGTCAATCACTTCATTTTCCTGCTATGACTTGATGGAGACAACAGGGTGCAGGCAGAAGTGCCTGTTTGCCAATTCTGAGCTCAGGCCTGGGGTCATGCTGTGCTTGCATTATTCAAATTTTTTGTGCTTCTACTATTGCAATGAGACACACATGTATTGGATAGCATATTAGGCCAAGCATGAGACACGTGGAGCAGATGTGGACCCCACTTGAATGTAGGAGGTAACACCATGCAAGCCTAGTCTAGGACTTTCAGACTCATTGGACCCTAGACACATGACCAAGAATAAGTCATTTTCATTTTAAGTAACTGAGTTTTAGGACAGTTGTTACACAGCTGATTCTGCAAGTAGCTAACCAACGCATAAATGAAGAGACATTTCTAAGAGTCAAGGTGGAGGAGGGCTGCTGAGATGAACAGTGTTGGAGGAAGTGAACTCACACCCTGGCTGTAGGCATGGTGAAAGGCGTATCAATAACTAGGTTAGAAATAGCACATTCAGGTAAGTGTTAAAAACTCCTGATTTCACAAGTGCTGAGAATCCCCCACAGGGCTCTGATAAAAGGGAAAAATCATCCTTCCTTATTTTCTTCCCCAGTTAGTAGAGCAAAGAATAAAAACAGAGGTAACATGCAAAGATTGGAAACTTGTTAATAAAAGAAGAATTTTCAAAGTGGGATATAATAGACTTTAACCACTTAGAAAAGAGGAGGCACAGAATGCATGTAGGCTGACATATATAAGGTTAAACTTTTCAGTTTGCTTTCTTAAAATAGTTATGATTACAGTACAAGTAGAGTTCTTACTCCACATTGTGGACTCAACTGATTTCCTACTATTCTTTGTCTTCTCCTTTCAAGTTCTAATTTGATGGATCCCATTGGGATAGTGTTCATGATTGATACTTGGTTTCAGTAGAGAGACAACTGCACTAGTTTATATAGCTTCTGTGAGTAGCCTGGACAGACTGCCGACAGAATAATGCTTTCATAATGATTATTTAGAGTCATATTACAATGACATATATTTTCTGTAGCACTAATAAGGAACAGCTTTTACCTCTTCAATTTCCTGGGTCAATTTACAAAATACTTGGTTCTTACTACACTGTAAGAAAGAAAAAATCTGATTCTAAAATTTACAAAAATACAAGTGAAACAATATTTTATCTTGGTTTCTGTTTTTACAACATTAAGCCAACATTTAGTGTACATATCTGAACCTTAACAAATATTTAGTTAAGCTGAGGTATGTACACACACACACTAAATTTACAGGCTGTTTTTTGTTCTTAAGAATGTCCTAGATACTGTTCAGATTATAACTATATGAAAATGTAAAAACTGTTTTTATTTCTTCAAAGGCTTATTGGTTTATACTTTCAGTTAGTCAAAAATGAAAACTATGGAACAGCTATGGCCCGGAGGAACAAAACATATACACAAACCTTTGATTTAGCAACCAGAGCCAAACTCGGCAGCGGTACACTTAATAAAGTGGCAATAGCCATTTTGTGGGGCTCCCCAGGATGAAATGTCCCACTTTACATAGCTTTGTATATAATTAAAAATCTGCTGCAACTATGACCTTGAATATCTTCTGGAATAAGGTAAAGTTAGATAATCAGAATCTCTAACAAATAACAGCTGCAAGATGCACAACAGAAATGTCTTCTGAGCAGTGTTTTATTTACATCTTTCTGAGCTACAAGCTTCTTTGCTCCAGTACCTTTCTGATAGAATGTCAGCCATCCTGTCTTTTCAGGGAGCTCTGGATCTCAAAAGATTCGATTGTCCTTTTGCAATTAAGGCAGAATTTCTTTTGTCTCACTCAATTCACCAAAGACAGACTTATATAATCATGCCAGAAATGCTCCTATCTACTGGGCAACATCTAAGAAGTGTGGATTTTGAGTACAGGGAAAAAAAAAGACAGCACTGATTCTTCTTTAATGGCTTTTTCATTGAAAAAGCACACTATTGATCCATTCTTAGTAAATTTCACAATTTCTCCTAATGTCTAGTCTTTATATCATGTACAGACAATCCTCTGTTAAGAAATGTCACATATCTTTTCCATGAAACACATTACGTAGCCACAGAATAAAGATTAAGTAAAACATGACCTGCAAATTTGCCACACAGATGCTCAGCATTTCTCTTCCCACAATGAATGACTATTACAACCACCATGGACCCTCAAATGGAATGTCATAGCTTGGAAAAATGCCAATTACAGCTTACACATTTGCTGCAGAAATTCTCTTGGAAATGATATCCTTACTGTGTCTGAAAGTCAAATTCAGAGTGAGAGTACTACAGCCTGCATCTCTAACATTAGCTGTATTTTAACATACAAACATTGCTAACCTAAGAAAAACCAAAGGTGTACAAGCTTGGGACACTCTGACTACTGTCAATATGATCCAAAATCATTTCTCCAATGTCTTTGCCTTCGCCAACCTCTCATACATGTAAGCATATGTGTCATACATGTAATGTCAACTAAGGCTCTGAGGAAAAAAAGTCACACGAGGGAAGCAATACTTTCCTTTGGGACCCTAGTGAACAAAAAGTTCTCACAAAATGCATAATTGGGCATTTAATGTCAAGAAGGAGTTTTCACCTTGGGCTATAAATTTTGATGATAAAATAGGTAAATCAAAAGGATTAATATCTCTAACTCTATACTTACTAATATAGTTGAATATGATACAGATATATTTGAAAATGAAACATTATTTATCATGCTGCTATTCCATCCATGGTGGTCAGAGAATACGAATTTTCCTCAAAGAACCACAATACATCAACCAGATTGCACACAAATAACTGGTATTTGAGTCAGTGTCTCTCTAATGTTTGCCAATATTGTCAAAACAATGAAAGATACACATAAGGCTGCTGTCAAAAATGTGCATACAAATTACCTATCTGCACATAAAAATGTCAAATCTGTATAATCTCTACTGAAGTACTGATCTTAAGAAGTTATGTGCAGAATATGAAACGCATCCTTAACCAAGTATCATAATGTGATTTAGCCTTAAAATAAGCTCCCAAATCATTGCAGGGGATTTCTCAGGAGCCAAGAGAATACAGACGTTGAGATCCTTCTTTAAAATGTGAAGAAATTCATGCACAGAACTAAAAATGTCTAAGTAGGGAGATGAACCTCAGTATATCCGAAATCCATGCCCTTGAGACTTACGTCAAACTGTTTGCCTGGTAATGTTATATTATATATGGTAATCACCAAATCTACAAAACCATGAGATTTACTAATAAGGCGCTTTCAAATTTGAATCAGCCAATTTAGAGCAAGAGTTGAAGACACTGCCACACAACACGTAGAGTTAAGCTACACACCCACAATGAATCCTGATCCCTGTACCAAGATTCTGACCAGACGGAATGAGGAGTAAATCCATTATGCTTATCTTTTCATACTGAATTGCTTGAGACTCTAGATGAAATCATTTGAGAAAAACATCCACAGCAAAGTAATAAACATGTAACTCCCCCCACCCCAGGTTCATTTATAGTTTATTTCTCCTCAGACGCTAACACTGAGACAAGGATATGGGTGCATTGAATCTTTATTTAGGAAATCATTCCAGGAGGCAAAAGTGAGAAAGTGGATGCACTGAGACAAGGCAGGGAGAAAACCTAACACATTATTACTGTTGGTAATATGGTTCAACCCCTCTAAGTAACCATACAGAAGCTCCTTGAGAATTGCCCCACAGAAAGAAGGAGAAGCTGGGGAACTGACCCCTGGAATCCCATCTTCCACTGCTTAAGAGTTGTTTCTGGTTGCATTAAAACTCCAGCACTTCCAAGCAGAAGGCGTCTGAGCAAGCTGCGGGGAGCAGAGTACCCAATCCATCAGGTGCAGGGAAATGGAAGCTGTCAGCATTTATGGGAACACAAATATGGGCTCAGGGAGCTGAGGCGGGGCAGCCACATTACCTGCCTCAAAAGTACAAGCATCACAAAAGCTCAGCTTTGTTTATTCAGCAGCACTGTCTCTCCAAAGAGCTCATAAACTTTTCCAGCCACTGAGAAGCAGAGGTAAAGTCTTTTGGAATCTGCTTTCTTCAGTTCCCCATTTCTCTTGGGTGGGTCCAAGTCACTTGACTGTCAGGCCCCATGTGGAGAATCTACAGAGGCCCTGAGATGCCTTATGTATTTCTGCTCCATATGCCAGTGCCATAGGGGGAAAGGTTGGAGCTGTGTTCTTGCTGCACCTGCCATGACTGCTTTTGCTTCGGACCCCATGACTTAGGCTGTCACACTCTCTTCTGACCTCCACCCAGATGAATACTGTATCAGGAGAGGCAGGTCTCTGAAGTGAATGCTCCACAGGTGTGACTCTTTGCAAGGCCGCTCCAGGCTACACTCCTTTTATTTTTTTATAATTTATTTTGGTATCATTAATCTACAATTACATGTGCAATATTTTGGTTATTAAACTACCCCCTTCATCAGGTCCCCCCCACCAACCCCATTACAGTCACTGTCCATCAGCGTAGTGAGATGCTATAGAATCATTACTTATCTTCTCTGATTTGTACAGCCCTCCCCGCGCCCCCCCAACATTATGTTTGCTAAACATACTGCCCCTTTATCCCCCTTGTCCCTCCCCACCGCACCTCCCCAGTCCCTTTCCCTTTGGTAACTGTTAGTCCATTTTTGGGTTCTGTGAGTCTTCTGCTGTTTTGTTCCTTCAGTTTTTTTCTTTGTTCTTATACTCCACATATGAGTGAAATCATTTGATACTTGTCTTTTTCCGCTTGGCTTATTTCACTAAGCATAATACCCTCTAGCTCCATTCATGTTGTTGCAAATGGTAGGATTTGTTTTATTCTTATGGCTGAATAATATTCCATTGTGTATATGTACCACCTCTTCTTTATCCATTCATCTACTGATGGACACTTAGGTTGCTTCCATTTCTTGGCTATTGTAAATAGTGCTGCAATAAACATAGTTGTTTATCAAACTGGGTTGCTGCATTCTTAGGGTAAATTCCTAGGAGTGGGATTCCTGGGTCAAATGGTATTTCTATTTTGAGTTTTTTGAGGAACCTCCATACTGCTTTCCACAATGGTTGAACTAATTTGCATTCCCACCAGCAATGTAGGAGGGTTCCCCTTTCTCCACATCCTCGCCAACATTTGCTGTTGTTTGTTTTGGATGTTGGCTATCCTTACTGGTGTGAGGTGATACCTCATTGTGGTTTTAATCTGCATTTCTCTGATGATTAGCGATGTGGAGCATCTTTTCATGTGCCTGCTGGCCATCTGAATTTCTTCTTTGGAGAAGTGTCTATTCATGTCCTCTGGCGATTTCTTAATTGGTATATTTGCTTTTTGTTTGTTGAGGTGCATGAATTCTTTATATATTTTGGATGTCAACCCCTTATCGGATACATCATTTATGAATATATTCTCCCATACTGTAGGATGTATTTTTGTTCTACTGATGGTGTCCTTTGCTGTACAGGAGCTTTTCAGCTTGATATAGTCCCACTTGTTCATTTTTGCTTTTGTTTCCCTTGCCCGGGGAGATACGTTCATGAAGAAGTCGCTCATGTTTATGTCTAAGAGATTTTTGCCTATGTTTTTTCCTAAGAGTTTTATGGTTTCATGACTTACATTCAGGTCTTTGATCCATTTTGAGTTGACTTTTGTGTATGGGGTTAGAGAGTAGTCCAGTTTCATTCTTACATGTAGCTGTGCAGTTTTTCCAACACCAGCTGCTGAAGAGGCTGTCATCTCCCCATTGTATATCCAAGGCTCCTTTACCAAATATTAATTGACTGTATATGTTTGGGTTAATGTTTGGATTTTCTATTCTGTTCCACTGGTCTGTGGGTCTGTTTTTGTGCCAATACCAAATTGTCTTGATTACTGTGGCTTTGTAGTAGAGCTTGAAGTCAGGGAGCGTAATTCCCCGTTTTATTCCTCCTTCTCAGGATTGCTTTGGCTATTCGGGGTCTTTTGTGGTTCCATATGAATTTTAGAATTATTTGTTCCAGTTCATTGAAGAAAGCTGTTGGTAGTTTGATAGTGATTGCATTGAATCTGTAGATTGCTTTAGGTAGTATAGCCATTTTGACAATATTTATTCTTCCTAGCCAAGAGCATGGGATGCATTTCCATTTGTTAGTGTCCTCTTTAATTTCTCTTAGGAGTGTCTTGTAGTTTTCAGAGTACAGGTCTTTCACTTCCTTCGTTAGGTTTATTCCTAGGTATTTTATTCTTTTTGATGCAATTGTGAATGGAATTGTTTTTCTGATTTCTCTTTCTGTTAGTTCATCATTAGTGTATAGGAAAGCAACAGATTTCTGTGTGTTAATTTTGTATCCTGCAACTTTGCTGAATTCAGATATTAGTTCTAGTAGTTTTGGAGTGGAGTCTTTAGGTTTTTTATGTACAATATCATGTCATCTGCAAATAGTGACAATTTGACTTCTCTTTACCAATCTGGATGCCTTGTATTTCTTTGTTTTATCTGATTGCCATGGCTAGGACCTCCAGTACTATGTTGAATAACAGTGGAGAGAGTGGGCATCCCTGTCTTGTTCCCGATCTTAGATGAAAAGCTTGAAGCTTCTCACTGTTAAGTATGATGTTAGCTGTGGATTTGTCATATATGGCCTTTATGATGTTGAGGTACTTGCCCTCTATACCCATTTTGTTGAGAGTTTTTATAATGAATGGATGTTGAATTTTGTCAAATGCGTTTTCAGCATCTATGGAGATGATCATGTGGTTTTTGTTCTTTTTGTTGATGTGGTGGATGATGTTGATGGGTTTTCGAATGTTGTACCATCCTTGCATCCCTGGGATGAATCCCACTTGATCATGGTGTATGATCCCCTTGGTGTATTTTTGAATTCAGTTTGCTAATATTTTGTTGAGTATTTCTGCATCTATGTTTATCGTGGATATTGGTCTGTAATATATCTTTTTGGTGAGGTCTTTGCCCGGTTTTGGTATTAGAGTGATGCTGGCTTCATAGAATGAGTTTGGAAGTATTCAGGCTACACTCCTTTTAGACTCTCACCCTCCTATTTTGATCCTAACCTACACCATCAAGGAAGGAAGCCCGCCCTTGGGCCACACATCCAAAGCATCAGAGACTTAAGTGTCCTCTAACAGTCTCAAAAGTGACGTTCTTACACCTCCAGACCCATCAGTGAGGGCAGGAAAACTACAGTGGAAATTCTATTTGTATTTATTTTAAGTGATCCACTTCAAATATCTATCCTCATATTTTATAATTTTATACAGTACTACATATAGTTTATAAACCTATATATACATGGTGAGGGTGTAATCATAGTTTTTTATTTAATTAATGAGGCGCCCCATCAAAAACGTTTGAAGGACCTGCCCCGAGAGATCACATCCGTGTCCCACGGGCACAGAATCACTGACCCCTGTGAAAAGGCCAGCTCCTCCAGAGAACTACCTGATGGCTGGTACTGCATGAGCCCTGAAGGTCTGCACACCTCATGGCCTCATGGGTTACACTGTCCCGGCCCAGTGAGCTCTGGGCATCCAGTCTGAGTGTTAGATTTCCTCAGCTCTGTAATTTGGTCCGAGCGTTTGGTTAAAAAAAAAAAAAGGACTTTGAGGAACCTGTAGAATGAGGATTAACATTGTTCCAGCTAACATGTAACTGTCCAAAATAGCAGTTCTGAAACATAATTTATGGGAAAGACCATTACTTACATTCTCAGCATCCACTTTGGCAGTTGGGTTACACACAGTATATTCATGATACTATTGATTTACTGTGTAACACTTCTCTCCTCTTAATCATGGTGAACAGACCATCTCTTCATGACGTTCTGTCTGCTCAATTATTCCATAAGCACCTGATACACAGGGACGTTGTCTACTTTACCTTATAAGAACACCTTGCAGACTGCCATGGTTAAAAACAACACTGAATAAATTGTTGAACTAATGCACTATTAAGGGATTTACTTATTAAATTTTTGAAGGATACTTCTTGGTTTTGAAACAGATTTGGTGATCAAGTCTTGCTACTGTCCTGGGCAGCCCAGAGGGCAAAGCTGAAGGGAACAACTCCAAAAGTGCAATAGTACCCAATCCAAGTCAATAAGAAGTTACAGTTATTCTACACAGTTTCTTCAGGATTTATAATCCATCCTCTCTTATTTTTCTAGGTTGTTAATTACTGTTTCTACTCATGTGAGGAAAAAATAACTCAACTTTGGTAGATTACTTTTCCATTTACAAGACAAATTCAAATTATTCATTAAATCCACATCAAAATCCTATGGAAAATAGATTACTGTCATCATCCCCATTTTACGTAAGAGGATAATAAGGTTCAGAGAAATTAATGCTTTGGCCAAGGACATACAGATAGTAAGTGACAAATTCCAGGAACTTAAATCTACTTTTATGACTTCTAAGCCACAACAGGCTATTTTTGCTGATTTCTGTATCTTATCCACTTCCTGTGTGTGTTTCCAGAACTGCAAATATAAAATACTGTTGCTTTATACAAGAGTAGAATAAAATACCTTGATCAAATTTTTGGTAATGGTTTTTGAAGATACCTGTATTCTGTTAACTTCCTTTTTGGTTACAGAGGCACACTGAGCAAATATTTTCAAAGAACAGAACTCACCTATTCTTTATAAGAAATGATTCGCTTAGAGCCCATTTTTTTAAAAAGTATAGAATCTTTTTTTTTCTTTGAAATATCTTGTATCTAAGATGATCCTAGTTATTTTAGATGAAAACTTCAGTTCATTAAAGGAATGATCTTACCTAGGACTTTAAAAGAAAAGACAGAGACCCAAAGCTAACTGCTGGATGAATGTGCTGTATATCCATCCCGACAAACACTAATTGCATCTCCTACGTGTCACTGTTCTGTTGTTTTTTGGCTTGTTGCAAATGCAGGCATTAATGACTCTGTTTGCTTTAAAGTTTTCTATAAAGAAAGAGTCTGAGAGCCCAAGTTGAATATCAGAAAGGATAATTACAGTGCGGCTACACTTTTTTCAATTTGATCTAATGCTAGAATACTTCGTGTTGCATAAGCAGTACTTTACCAGTTATCCTTAGAACATTCGGTCCAGTGTCTCCTAGCCACAGGCATGGAGGGCCCACCACATTACACTCTAGATGCAAAACACTGCAGTAAGAAGATAAAAGAAAACCCAGTTCTTCAAAATTAATAGTTTTAAGTTGTTTTGAAGGAAAATAAAGAAATACAGAAAAATAAGAGACTCAAAAACAGTTTTGTTATGCTTGCCCAAGACATTTCTGTTCCATTTCATTTATAGTTTATAAAGAAAAAAAAACAATCAACGATCCTGTCTTCTTTCTCTTCAACATCAGAAATTGGTCTCTGATTTTGAAAGCCAGGGTACCCGGTTACTCTGCTTAGTTCTTGTCCTCTGGAGGCCTCCTAAGAGAGACTACTTATGTTTCATGAGTAAGAAGCACTGAAATATTTTACTAATACAAGAGTAAACAAGAGTATATCAGCAGTTAAGCACATTTTATGAGCTGAGTGAAATAGAATATATTCGTAAGTGCAATGGAAATAATAATGGAACAAGGACGGGTATGGGAGTTTCACATCTCTCAGAACAGAGAAATAGCCCATGGAGAGACATTAACAATCCAAAATCATTCTAATAAGAAAGAAAATGCTCTGGACCTGATATTTAGGTGGTCTAAGAAAGAATTCTCCTTATATGTAGGCTGCTAAATTTAATTTCTCTAAGAAAAAAGGTGGGTTGATTTCTCTTTTATTTTAAATTAAAAAAAAATCAAGCTTTTGTTTATCAGGCTTTGTTTCTCATTTTCATGGTTGGAATACAATTAAATTCTATTGACAGATGGGCTTTAGCCATGCTAATTACCATAGCAATCAATTAACTCAGCTGCTGTTCAGAAAAGAGAAAGCTACATGAACAACGATCTGGAAATTGTGTCTTTTATAAAACAGTTGTAGAAACATCACCTATCATGGATGTAATTCATGAAATATCCAATCGACCATGTGGTTGTGGTACAATGGGCTTTTGAAATCTTTTCACGATATCTCTGTCCTGTCGGGAGACTAGCATACAACCATGTTGCAGAGGCAGCTAAGCCCAAAGTGTCACCAATGATAAAGTCCCCTGCCATGTGGCCAGTTTCGGGGTGGCAGAGTCTGGGGCAGACTGCATGCTATTCCTCTGTGGGGATAATATGAAAAATGGTTGAAAGTTTTGTATTGTATCATAGATAACAGGTGTAGTTTCATCAACAACTTCTTTAAAAAAGTATGATATCCACCAAATATACATTCATATTAAAACCACCCACATGGACTTGGAAATTCCTGATGTAGCCTCTATCCATTTTCTAATAAAGTATCTCCACAGACTACAGACTAACAAAAACTATGACTGATGGGCAATGTAATGGCAAAGTCTTGAAGGAATATTCACTAACTCTAAAGTAGATAAGGGTGAAATGAGAAAAAGACCTCTGCAGATTTCAGTTCACACACTGCATAGGTGTTCCCTCTGCAGTAAAGACGGCCTCTTAACTCAGTTAGACAGGATCTGTACCAGAAAGAATCACGGCAACTCATTCTGTCGGTGTCTGTGTGGGTGACTGTGTGAATGAGGGTTGGGGAGACTGCTTTTTAAGAAGGCTAGACTATTATTCCTTCCCTGTACCAATTCTACCACCCTACTGCATCCATTAATTATAGCATCTACAGGGAAAAAAATAATGAACAGTAAAATGTATGTTTGTGTGAGGAGAAAGGAGTTGAGTGAGTTGTATCATGCATCAAGGAAAGGATTGTTACTCCAAAACCAGTAGGTAAAATTTAACAATAGCTGTGAGCACATAATTTTTCCAGGGCCAACTCAGTACGTGCTTTCTTCAGTGATCATTTTGCAAAGTCCTACCCACCCTCTGCATTCCCCCTGCCAAACAAGTAACCATTACCTCTTTTAAACAAGCACAACATTTTATTTATGCATCTGATTATTAATTTATATTACATAAAATAATTCAAAGTGCATGAATCTATCTTCCCTAGTAGATGTCTTGTTCTTTGAAGGAGGAAAATGACTCCTATCCTTCTGTCCTCGAAACCCCTTGTATACTGATTTGCTCATACAAAGTGGTCATCAAATATTTGCTATGAGAAATTATTAACGTTTCTGAGCACATCTCCAAATGTCAGAAAACTAATTCCATAAATACCACCAAGTTTATAACTGAAATGCACTGATTATGATTTACTATAAAAGAGTAAACAATAAATGGTTTGAATGATTTTCCTCAATTACAGCTGAATTCAAAACATAATGCCCTATTATCATTACTACCACTATTTTGTGTTACATGGTTACACTCTACCTACCCAGAATGAATAGGAAAATAAAAACACTCCTCCTCTAAGGTACATTGAAAGTTAAGAAAAAAGTAACTGACAGACCACAAAGTCATAATTTCATTGTTTCTAATTTGTTACACTAAATTTATAAATCTATAAATGTTTCCCTCACAAATTATAAGTAAACTTCAAATCTAACAAGGCATTCATTCCACAGACTGGAATAATTTTTATATGATTAAGACATTGGAAGGGACCATAAGTCATGAAATAATAGCAGTGAAATTTCTTAAAAATAAGTAAATACACACATGGAAAGAATATATTGTGAAAAAGCAAGAGCTAAAATATCAGATTATTTTCAACATGCAATATAGTACTTAAAATGCATCTCTTGATAAAATATTAAAACACTGATCTATAAAGTAAAACAATAAAAATGACACAATCATTTAAATTGAATGTTTAAAGTTAGAGAAAACATGTCCTGACTGAATGTGCATCTGGTCACGCTCTCACTCCATGTATGTGTGTGGACCAGGAGCTGGTCTTCTGTCCATGTTCTGTCTCCTTACAATGAGGAAAAACCACTGGCTGAGTTCTCAGCGGGTTGCTGCTGATGAAATTCTTGGGTGTCATGAGTCTCTTCAATTACAGATTCAATATTTGTTTATACATTTAAGAGGTTTCAAACTTCTAGTATATATTTATGGTGTTTAAGCTTCTAAGATAGGCAAACTAAACTTTTCATATGTTTAGAAACCTCCAAACATACTAATAAAAGCATAAACTTTCATTAGAACATTTTTCATGTGTTTATTAAATAATTAACTATCTGAAGAAATAAATGTTATTCATCTGTGACAGTTCTGGCACAATTTATTGTATTATTGCAAAAGAAATGGAAGAACAGTGGGAAAACTAGCTGTTTAAACTATAAATACGGCTTTAAAAATTCTGCACCTTTCCTAAGTTGCCTTGAGAATTTCAAGCAATGATTTAACTGTCTCAGTAAGTCCTGATTATACTTTTTTAAAAGCAGCAGTGCGCATATACTTAAAGAAAGGAATCTGAACACAGCAAACTACTATATTTGCTTAACATGGCTTAATTATTGTGTATACTACATTATAACACTTACGCAGCTATTTTTTTTCTCACAGAAAAAAGCCAGAGATGGTATTTTAAACATCAATTGACTGAATGAACTAAGTGGAAACATCAATTATCTTGATTTTTTGCTGCATTGTTTTTATAAAGAGGCAAATTATAAAAGGTATTATTGTGGATTTATTCCACAAGATATCTTTGGGGTTATTTACCTGGCCAGTGTGAAATCAGTGTCATCTTTTCTATTTTCTGGGTATTTAGGCTATACAATGAGAACTGATTTTCTGAGTGATAGCCCTGACTTCTCACAGGAAGATCCAATTATGTTCCTACATTATACTTACCAAGGAAGAAAAGAGTATGTACATCACACACACAAAATAATAATAATAATAAAAAAAAAACACCAAGAAAAGTTACAGCAACCTTCAGTTACCTAGATTAGCACACCTAGATAATTCGGATCACCATTTCTCAGTGGCATGTGACTTTGGGAACTTATGGTGTAAGAACATTTTATATGTGGGAGTCTTTACATATAAACCAAATGGTCCCCAAGTTTATTACATAATCGGAAGAGGTTTGCATTTAAGATTTGGAGGTTAAGATAATTATGTATATGGTATTTTAATTACCAATAGTGCTGAGTGAAATGAAAGAATCAAACTATAAATAGAAGTAGTAAACTGCCCCAGGAGGCTGTGTTTATCTTTTCAGGTTCCAGGCTGTTTTGTGACAGAGGCTGGAGGCCTGGATGGGTGGCTGGACCAGCAGACCCAAAAACACCCTGCCAATCCTGCCATCCTCTGATCTAAGGGATCATGAGAGTTAACAGGCCAGAACTTGAGGCTTTTTGCTTTCCATTTGTGCATTCTCAGTAAAGGGTAAAATAGTAAAAAGCACAAAAATGTGAAATGCCACTAAAAGTAAAGAATTACAGCAAGATAATACAACAAATCACGTAAAGCTTAATTGTGTTCAGTATCAAGGCAATGGTAAATGAAATAAAAAGATGGTAGCTTCTTTTGATGTGAACCCTGCATTCTTGCTTTGCCAAAAAAGAAAAAAAAAGCTTATTCTATAGAAGAAGTTTCATTCACTGTTTAAAAAACAAACCCCTCAATATTATCTCCGAACGTATTAAGATTTTAAGAACAGACTATCCAGAGCTGATTGGTGGGATGGGTGGGAAAGAACACTGAATATAAGCATCACTGGCTTCTCATCTGCACTGTGGCAGAAAGGTGCACGTGACACATTTCACATTATAATTGCCCCCAATCTCAGGAGAAAACATTGATATCCCATGAACTTATCAGGATACTCAGAACAACTAAAGACATTTATTAACTTAATATTGTTGGGTCAAGGACCATCCATGTCTATAAATAGTGAAAAACAGCTGTATAATAATTAATAATCAGGAAAATTATGATACTTTAATTGTAGGTTTTATTCCCTACAATTTTATAAAATCCTCCCTATCATGAAGTGTTAGCTTTCCAGGTAAAGGCTCTCTGTCAGGCCCTGCTTTCCCAGCCTTTGTTTCTCCGCCCTGGCCCAGCCCACATGGTTGCTTTTTCTCATCTAAGCCCAGCTCCTTGGGGAAGTCTTCTCTGTCCAACAGACCTCTCCACATTCAGTATTTGTTCTCCAGATTTGTTCACTTCTCCTGTGCTGTGCTGACTTTCGCAGTACTTTTTAACCACTTTGTGCCTGTGTGTGTTCTCTTTTAGATCGTGAGTTCCTGTAAGAACACAGCCTAGATTTATTGTTAATCGTGTGTGTATCCCCAGAACTTAGCACACGCTTCATACACATTGGGCATTCAGTCAACATTTCTAATACAGAAGAATACAGTGTGGAAACCTGATAGAGTAATGAATGAGATCTAATCCTTCAACTGAGACAAATATGAGAAACAGAAGCAAAAAACAAATCTTTAGGCTAATGCAATATCCTTTTCTCTGAATGGTGTAGTTCTTCTTTCAAAACTTGAAATGAAGAGGGGAGACAAGGCAGAGGATGTTGACTATCTTTTGGTTCATAAGTAAACACATGTAGGTGGGAAGACCAAGCCAGAAAGGCACGAGCTCTTTACAGTGAAATGTAGAGGAAAAGAACTCACTCTCAAGTATTCTACCCAACTGTCATTTTCCCTGAAGGACCTCTTCATCCTTATGCTGTGAGCCTCCACTCTGGTGCATAGTGGGGCGTGGGGAGTGCCATGCCCCAGGGTAAGCGAGGAGGCTTACATGTCCTCCAGGACATTAATGATGTATTTTCTACAGAACTGATGTCAAACCGGTCTCCTCAAAGATTCATCTCTCACTCACTGACTCAACATAATGACCCTCTGTTACCCACACACTGTTCTTTCACAGTTCCCACATCCAGTGGATAAACGTATTTTGTCCATTCTACTCAACAAACACTTTTATTCCCCACTGCTTCCACTTCAGTCATCCCTAAATTTTCACACTATAGCAACAGTTCCCTCTCTGAACCATACAGAAAGTGTTTCTGCCTAGCCTTCCAAAGGTTGCAAGAAACCGCTTCCTTAAATGAAAAAAAAAATTACAAAAACCTGATTCAAATCTTTCCCATTTCCTTTCCTTTCTCTTTTTTGTCTTTTGGTTCTCTTCTTTTTTATATTTTTTTTGGAGGGAGGATTCTTGCTTATTGGTAATATTTGAATTCCTTGGATTTATGCATGACTCTTTATAAACTGGCTCCAATCATTTATTCCAGCTTCATATCCTGTCATTCAAATTCACATGCAAATTTCTCCTGTTACATTAAATGTCTCACTTTTCTCTGGAAAAAACAGGCCTTGTCACAAATTCTTGCTTTTGTACATGTAATTCTTTTTGTCTGGAGTGGATCTAACCACGTTTCCCACGGACAGTCCTCATCCTTCAACGATCCACTTGTTTCTTCTTTAACTTAGAATGCTAAGTATGTCTTTGTAAAGGCACTTACCTCTAGTATTGTGATTTACCCATTTCCTGACAACCTCTTCCTAGAATGTGAGATCATCAAGGGCAGACACCACATGAGCTGTCTTTCACACCAAGCACATAGCATGACATTTGCCATCTAGGAAACAAGCATTCACTGGGGAAATAAGTAACAGTACTCAGAGTACAATTCTCAAATGAACAAAATGAATGTTAATATGCTGCTGAAGAGTTGAAATAATCTTTTTCATATCGTGGGTTAAACAGGCTTTGAAGGGCCAGCCTTAGAATCTAATGGACTTTGTTTCTATGGTGTGGGCATTCCAAGTTCCCAACAGCACCTATACAAATGAACTCTGGAGCACAGCAGTTTCCACGGAAGAGCAGCAGGCACTGAGGCTGGCAGGCGGCCCCCGGACTGGGGAGCGGCGGGGCCTCTGGGAGAGGTGAATGAGCCTAAGCACAGACACCAGGTCCTGAGGAGCAGCAGAGACATCAGCAGATACCGGCTCCGGTCAGCCAGTGAGCAACCAATGCCCTCCACCCCTCTGGCCCTCCTGGGCGCGTACCATGCTGGTCACTGTGCACTGTGTGCGGAGGGACCTCTCTGAGGTCACCTTCTCCCTCCAGGTCAGCCCTGACTTTGAGCTCCACAACTTCCGTGTCCTCTGTGAGCTCGAGTCTGGTGTCCCCGCAGAAGAAATCCAGATCATCTACATGGAGCGACTCCTCACCGACGACTACTGTTCCCTGGGCTCCTATGGCCTCAAAGATGGCGATGTTGTTGTTTTACTTCAGAAGGAGAATGTGGGACCTTGGCCAACTGGACAGATATCAGGCCCGCCTCGAACTGATTTCACTGGCATGGCCATGCCGGGGACGTCCAGCTCCCAGCCGCAGCACCAGCGTACACAGTCAGCCCAGCAGGCCCATGGTCTGAGCTCCAGCGAGGAAAGGACAGCTGCACAAGGCCTCAACAGCCCCACCTTGGCCCGAAGCATGCTGCTCTCCAACCCCCACGATCTGTCCCTGCTGAAGGAACGCAACCCCCATTTGGCAGAAGCCCTACTCAGCGGAAACCTTGAGACATTTTCTCAGGTCCTGATGGAGCAGCAAAGGGACAGGGCCTTGAGAGAACAAGGGAGGCTTTGCCTCCATTCTTCAGACCCATTTGATTTGGAGGCACAGGCCAGAATAGAAGAGGAAATCCAGCAACAGAACATTGAGGAAAACTTGAATATAGCGATGGAAGAGGCTCCAGAGAGTTTTGGACAAGTTGCCATGCTCTACATTAACTGCAAAGTGAATGGACATCCTTTGAAGGCTTTTGTTGACTCAGGGGCTCAGATGACCATTATGAGCCAAGCCTGTGCAGAGAGATGTAATATAATACGGCTGGTGGACCGACGATGGGCTGGGATTGCTAAAGGAGTGGGCACACAGAGAATTATTGGCCGCGTTCATCTAGCCCAGATTCAAATTGAAGGGGATTTCTTACAATGTTCTTTCTCTATACTCGAGGAGCAGCCCATGGACATGCTTCTAGGGCTAGATATGCTCAGGAGACATCAGTGTTCCATTGACTTGAAGACAAACGTGCTGGTAATCGGCACCACAGGCACACAAACTCACTTTCTTCCCGAAGGAGAGTTACCCCCATGTGCTAGGCTGGTATTGGGCAATCAGAGTCTCCAGACAAGGAAGTAGCAGATGCTGTTAAACACCCAGTCAGGGATTCAGGATGAAGAAAGCATTAAAATAGGTTATAAATATGCCACCACCCTGAGGGAGTCTCAGGTCCCGGAAAATTGTAAGACATGGGCTCACTGGCAATGTAATCATTAAAAACATCTGTAACAACTAAACCTGGCCTTGGGACTAAGTTCTCAGATCTGTCACTATGTAAATCATGACTGCCTGATATTGGCCCCTCTTCTTTTCCCTTAAAAGATCACTGAACCTGATCCTGGGAAGCCTCTGGAGGCTCCGTCTGATCTCCAGGTAATCCGTGAAAGGAGACGAACCTCTTCTTCGGAGACACTGTCCTATCAGATTACAGGAGGTCTTGTCCAAACCAGCTCCTATTTTGCACGGTTCCCTTTCCCTGGAAAAAGCCATTGCTGCAGACCCTACCGGGCATCTACATATAACTATTTCAAATCAGCACTAACAATTCCTTATATTCAGAGAAACGTGTATTTTCACAGATTTTGTTTTCCTTGGGAAAGGTATTAGAAATGGTGGGTCAATTGTATTCTTGATTTGATTAATATTCATTAATGTCTGTTTTGTACAGTCATTTCCTTGTATTTTACATTTTCCCTTCCTCTGGATGCCCTTGGAGTTGCGCTCACTGCAATCTGCCTCTAAAGGCTAATTTTGCCAAACTTGAGAAAGTGGATTTTTCTCCTAGGTTATCCAAAATAATGTCCTCCTTTCCCTGTATTCAGAGAAACCCTGATTGTAAAACAAAAGCAATCAAGTAAATATTTTATTTAAATTATGGTGCTTCTTGGAAGCCTACTGATTGTATTATGGGGAAAGTGGGAGGTAGGTGTAGGCAGTGGTTCAGACCCCCTAATAACCATTTCAGTTAGATTATCTCTTTCTTAAAAAAAACTGTTTTATATATTAAACTGCTACATAAATAATATTTAAAGCAAAGGGTTTCCCTGTTAAAAAAACTTTTGAAAACTTCCAAATGGGAAGATCTCTTAAGGCCTCATTCAGCACTATGATTCATCCTGACAAAGCCTGTCTCCACTACTCTGATGGTGTGAAATGAAGATCCTAGATTTAATTACAACCCTTGGCTAAAACACCGGAGACTAAAGGTTCAGTTGCTCAAGGCCATCAGACTCAGAGAAAATCTTTCAGGGCAGTAATGCATCAAGATTGGTATTAGAAAAAATAATGGATTGAGAGTCAAGAAATATATGTTCTACTTCTGGGAAGATGGTGGTGTGAGCAGGGCGGCAGAAATCTCCTCCCAACACTATATATATCTAAGAAAACACAGAAAATACATCTATTCCTAAAAGAGAGACGAGAATACACAGGAAAGTGCACAGCGTGCAGCTACACCTGAGAGGACTCGGCACCCCAAGAGGCGGGTAAGATACGGAGCCGCGACCTGGCGGGACCCGAGGCCTCCCCCACCCCAGTGCACCGGCGGGAGGAGAGGATTCAGAGACGGGAGGGGGTGGAAGTACACCCCGCGAAGTAGCCAGCCCTGGTGATCCGCGCGGGGAGCGCTGACCCACATTGCGCAGTGCAGCGGAGATTGGAGAGACAGAGGGGCAGGATCTGAGCAGGGAATGCGCCAGGGTGCTTGCAGCCGGCTCCTGGGAAGGAAAAAAAAAAGCGCGTGCTTTCTTCAGCAGCCTTAAAGAGACAGGAGCCCAGCGGAGGAGCCGGATCGCCCCAGCACACTCAGCCCAGCAGGCTGGGAGTCCTGGGGAGTTTCAGACGCCTTAGCTGGCGACGGAGGAAGCGTAGCCATACTTAACACTTCTCACTGAGATCAACAGCCTCCTACTCGTTCCCACCCCTGCCAGAGCGTTAAAGGGCCCTGCGGAGCGGCACAGTCACAGCTGTGGAATAGTGGGGCAATAGCGCCACCTAGAGCATTCCCACAGAATCTACGTCCGGTGGGCATTTTTTTTTTGTTTTGTTTTTTGTTTTGTTTTTGTTTTTTCTTTTCTTTCTTTTTTTCTTTTTTTTCTTTCTTTCTTTCTTTTTTTTTCTTCTCTTTTTAAAGTCTTAAAGAGCCCAGCTGACATACGTGGCAACTATCAGTGACCAATTATACAGCCATGAAAAGACAGAGGAATATGGTTCAGACCAAAATCAACCAGACAACCCCAGAGAGGGAGTCTGAAGGGATGGAAATGCACAGCCTCCCTTAAAAAGAATTCAGAATAAAAGTCATAACCATGCTGATGGACCTACAGAGAAATGTGCAAGAGCTGAGGGAGGAAGTGAGGGAACTGAGGAAAGACAATACAGAAATCAGACAAGCGATCGACGGGGCTTAACAGCAGAATGGATGAGATGCGAGAGACTGTTAATGGAATAGAAAACAGAGAACAGGAGTACAGAGCAGCTGAGGCAGAGAGAGATAAAAGGATTTCTAGGAATGAAAGAATATTAAGAGAACTGTGACCAATCCAAATGGAACAATATTCGCATTATAGGAGTACCAGAGGAAGAAGAGAGAGAAAAAGGGATAGAAAGTGACTTTGAAGAAATAATTGCTGAAAACTTTCCCTCGCTGGGGAAGGAAGTAGTCTCACAGTCCACCAAAGCTCATAGATCTCCCAACACAAGGGACCCAAGGAAGACAACACCAAGACACATAATAATTAAGATGGCAAAGATCAAAGATAAAGACAGGGTATTAAAGGCAAAAAGAAAAAAAAAAAAGATCACCTACAAAGGAAAACCCATCAGACTATCATCAGACTTCTCAACAGAAACCTTACAGGCCAGAAGAGAATGGCATGATATATTTAACGTTATGAAACAGAAGGGCCTCGAACCAAGAATATTGTATCCAGCACGATTATCATTTAAATATGATGGAGGATTAAACAATTTCCAGACAAACGAAAGTTGAGAGAGTTTGCCTCTCATAAACCACCACTACAGGATATCTTAAATGGACTGCTCTAGATGGAAGCACACCTAAGGCTAAAAAGATGTCACCAGAGAAAATAAAATCATAGCAAAGAAAGCAGACCATCCAAATAATAACTAAAGGCAAAGAATAAAACACCTATTATAGAAAGAATGGAGGAGGAGGAATAAGAAGGGAGAGAAAGAAAGAAACATCAGGCTGTGTTTACAATAACTTAACAAGAAAGTTAAGTTAGATTGTTAGATAGTAAAGAAGCAACCCTTGAACCCTTGGTAATCACGAATCTAAAGCCAGCAATGGCAATAAGTACATACCTATCAAAAATCACCCTAAATGTAAAAGGACTGAATGCACCAATCAAAAGACACAGACTAACAGAATGGATAAAAAAGCAAGACCCATCTATATGCTGCCTACAAGAAACTTACCTCAAATCCAAAGATATACACAGACTAAAAGTGAAGGGATGGAAAAAGATATTTCCTGCAAACAACAAAGAGAAAAAAGCAGGTGTTGCAGTACTTGTATCAGACAAAATAGACTTCAAAACGAAGAAAGTAGCAAAGATAAAGAAGGACATTACATAATGATAAAGGGGTCAGTCCAACAAGAAGATATAATCATTATAAATATATA